>PHNY01265943.1:0-16939 GCA_003724115.2 Anethum foeniculum | reverse complement strand
CAGACTTCCGATGGGAAAGCAGATCCCAATAAGTGATGTTAAAAAGACATCAGGGACAAGACCACTTGTGAAAATGCCAGAAACAGCAAGCAATGAAAAAGGCATTATTGAGTTGATTCCTCTGACAACAGTTGATGGTAATAGTATAGGTATATACACTAACTGGAATGTTTAGAAAAATAAATGTAAAGAGAGAGACAACTAAGGAGTATTGTTTCAATTTTAACTCTAGATGCAATTAGTCTATTACATCTGGAACCGGTTTCATTTCAAGCATTTTCTCCGGCAGAACAAGTGCATCCTCGATTATATCCAAAACCAGACTTGTAATTGTTTAAGGAGTAATTCCGTAGATCCGTACGACTTAGGATTAGGAGAGTTAGTACTGTTACTTAGAAAAGTCATAATGTTAAGAAGAAAGTACTCATCACACTTCCTTAAAAGAAAGTACTCATCATCACCCTTGACATTGATCTCGAGCTCCCTTTCTGACAGTAATTGAACTCACTTCTAAAACTAAGGTATAGAGCGAGAGTTGGAAGATTTAAAACTGTAAACATTAAGAATCACTATAACATCAAATAATTACCAAAGACAGGTCTGCAATCCAGGTTCATAATCCTACTGATACAAGATCCTTGTACTTCACAATCCTGCTGATACAAGATCCTTCCACACTCACTCGGTGAGATTATATGAAAGTCTCAAGAGCCTCACTAATACAAAAGTCTCAAGACCCTCCAACACTAATACATGACAACCTTCAGTCTCAAGACCCTCCAACAACACTAATACAGAAGTCTTCTGCACTAATACATGACAACCTTCGTCCTATATAACATAAAATCAACTATTCAAGGACTTCATGAGAACAGCTTCACTATACTGATGCTTGCCATTAAAGGTTAATGCATTCATATATCTCATTTAAATACAGATGAATCCTTCCTTCTTACAAGGAGTGGTTATTTATGCAACTACATTCTTTGGATATAAGACACCTTAATCACTGTAACCACGAAAAGTTTAAGAAAAATAAGAAAAACAAAAGAATCAGGTATTTCACGGGAGAAAGTTTAGTTACACGATGATCCTTTACAGGTTTCCTTCTCTGGTGGTCAAGCTGGTTTCAGAATCTATATGTACAATCAAGTATATACCATGAATCAAACAAGACTGAACAAATCACCTCTGATGTATATTGTATCAAAATAAAATCTGTATAAAATAGAACGGTATACCAGGAAACAACACAATCATTAACCCAATGAGTCTCTGCTGGAACAAGCAAATAACTGACGGTCCAATCATCCCTCTAGTCAGGTTAAAATATACTTCACAATATCTCCAAAAAATATTTTAATGTGCAGGAATATTTGAAACTATATGTACAACTATGCTAATCAACTTCTGGCTTGCAGCATCATCGTCTAACTAATCCACCATGCACAATCATAACAAATATACAAGCACTTGTGGTAAGATGCAGGATCATTACCAGTATACTTGTATTTCTTTGAGATAAGACAGCAATCAGAATTTTATAACCACCACAATCTGCTGTATCAAATGCCAACACAAGAAGTTGATCAATATCCACATGTAGATGTGGTTTGTGTTTGCTTAATGTAACAGAGTCCCTTTGCATTCAGAGGCGATCTTTATACATCAAGCCCGGGCAATGCAAATTGAGTTGCAAAATTTTCTACCCTGGTGCGGAGTTCAACTATATCTTTGTTGCTCTGAAGCCCTTTTAAGGAAGTTTTCTGCCTCTGAACCAAATTTCCAATCTGAGCAGCCCTGAACAGAAAATCTGCCATCGTCTCAAAATCTGACTCTAGACAACCTCTTGACGTCATAGCAGGAGTACCTAAGATCATTAAAAAAAAGTCAGACAACGAAATCTCAGAAAGGTAGAAAAAGTTATTGGAGATTGTTTGACAAAGAAACATGATAACTACTTACCAATTCTTACTCCTCCAGGAGTAATCATGCCATTATCATCAAAGATGGCAATTTTATTAAGAGTGATATGACATATCTCACACACTTTTTCAAAGCTTTTTCCTGTATAAACATTTAAAAGAAAAGATAAGGACAAAAGTTATTATTAAGAGCCTAGCTAGTCTACAGTCAGTCAGACACCACTCTTGCAACTGCAGTTCCTTAGGTAACATACAACTCTAATTTTAAACTCAAATTACGTGAAAGAACACTGCCTGATGAAGTAACTAAGAAGCAACAACATCAGTTGCTCAATAAAGGCTGTAAAGTTCTTTCTGACAGTAAAAGAAAATATATTGCATTCCCAACAAAGTAACTCTGCTCAAATGGTTTTCTTACAAGTAAAACCCTATCACAGGACAGACACGTTCTTATAATGGTTTTCTCTTCTGGAGAACTAATGCAAGCAAAAGAATTTTCCCCCGAAAAGGGCATTGTAGTAACATCACCATATTATTAAAACCAACACAAGTGTTCTCAACATCGAAATAAGAGCAGCACATAGCATCCATATCAACTAAGGGCGTAAAGCATGATATTAGAAAAAGGTGGTAGGCTTAAGATGGGCAAAGATGATACCTGTCAATCCCAAATTCCTAAGATCCCAGAGTAACAAATGATTATCAGTGCCTCCAGTGACCAACCTGCAGTTTTTCTTCAACAAAGCAGCCGCTAAAGCTTGGGCATTTTTCTTAACTTGTTGCATATATGCCTTGTACTCTGGCGTAGCTACTTGTTTCAAGGCTATCGCAAGGGCAGCAATGTGATTATTGTGGGGGCCACCTTGAAGTGATGGAAAAACAGCAAAGTTTATCTTTTCCTCGAAGTCGTATTTATCACTACCATCACCTTGATTCAAAAGAAGCGCTCTTTTCTTTGGCTTGGAGCCTTTTCTGTAAAATATTATACCTCCTCTGGGACCTCGAAGACTTTTGTGAGTTGTTGATGTGACAATGTCGCAGTACTCAAAGGGGCTTACACATTCCTGTAAAGGAACAAGAAAGCTGCTGTTAAAAGAATGCAGGCACAAAACTAAAGCACTAGCAATACAAAAGCCACAGAGTGAAGCTTATACAAGTCATCCAACTAGGCATACAGTCCTACATACCATACATGTGGTACACCCTAATACACCCTAATATATGGGCATGGCCTTTTGCTAGTTAACGGTCTAGGATTGACATAGTTCCAAGAGTTGATTAAACAGATACAAGGATATGCTGTGTTCACGGTCTGGGATTGACAAGTAGTTTTTACGAGATGATTACACTATGCAGAAACTTACATGCTGTGTTCATTAAAAGCAGCTCCCAGCACAAGACATTTGAAAAACTTTAATTTCTTTGGACTTTGTATCACTACATAGCGTAAAAATATTAACATCTTTGATACGTAACAGAAGTGGATTCCAACAGGGCATTTCAAGAATACAAATCTACACTATAAACTTCAAAGACAAATATGTATCTTAGTTCTTTCATGAAGTATTTTGTCCTAAGAATAATAAAGCAATATTGCCAAAGTTAGAGGAAGTTGTATTACACAAATTTATTAAACGACCTGAAGACACCAAGCCTAAAGCCAATAGCAAGTATATACCATACCCTTATAAAGATGTTCAATATTATGTTATATTTGGTAGTAGCCCTTGATCACTTACAAAGCACAGAACTTTAATTGAATGCAGACTTCATGAAAATAGTTGCCACTAACATTTACTAGCTTGTCACGACATGCAACTATAGAAGCAGATTGAAATTGAAACATCCTAATATGCAGAACTAAACTAGGAATAACATGAGAGATATATCATAAAACATGTATACTAATTAAACCACTACAACAACCAAAGAAATGTTGTACTTTTTAATCAAGTTAAACCACTATTGTTCCAATCAAAGACACTGGTAAAAAAATTGTGAATATTTAACAATTTAATATACCATAATTACAGTGAAAATGACCCCAAAAATACACACATTTTCAAGAAAGGCGTCAACTAACAAAACAAAAGTACAAACTTTTATAGAGTTTTTGCATAGAAATTTCACCTTTGCAGCAATTAGACCGCTAATCTGAGCCATGTCACACATCAAAACCGAACCACACTTGTCCGCAATTTGTCTAAACCTCACATAATCCCACTCTCTCGGATACGAACTCCCACCACAAATCAAAATCTTAGGCCTAAAATCAAGCGCCCTCTCCTCAAGCTTATCATAATCCACAATCCCCGTCTGCGGATTCACCTTATACGGAAGACTCTCAAAGAAAATCGACGCACCCGACACTTTCCTCCCATTAGGCGTATAATACCCATGACTCGTATTCCCACCCGAAGGTGTATCCAACCCCATAATCCTATCCCCCGGTAACAACAACCCCGTATAAACCGCAAAATTAGCCGAAGTACACGAATACGGCTGCACATTCACCCCCCAATTCTCCGAATCCAATCCAAACGCAACTAAAGCCCTATCCTTACAAAGATTCTCAATTTCATCAATATACTCATTCCCTCCGTAATACCTAGCTCCCGGCATTCCCTCCGAATACTTATTAGTCAAATGACTCCCTAACGCCTCCATAACCGCTTGACAAACAAAATTCTCCGACGCAATCAGCTCAATTCCCTTATACTGCCTCTCCTTCTCCTTCTCCATTATCGCAAACACGTCCGGGTCCGCCACACACAATGCTTGATTCCCCCACCCCCTCACCGCCTTTCTCCTCATTTCTAAACTCTGATCACCCGAAACCCCACCCGAAACCCCACTCGAACCACTAGAAAAACCCGAAAAACCCGAAAAAGCGCCTTTTTTCGACACGGAATTACTCGAAAGCTCTCCATCTCTCCGCCTCTTCAAACACATAGAATGGCCTAAAATCCGAAACTCCTCCACGTCAGCACTCCCTTCTTCTTCTTCTTCTTCTTGTTTCTCCCCAACAACCTCGTATTTATTCTCACCCGTGGGGTCCATTAACTGAAGCGGAAAAGCCGGGACCGATTTAGACCGGTTCGACTCAATCTGAAACGACACCGTTTCATCAGATCGGTGCGCGTTTAAACCTAAACTCAAATTACTCGATTGTGATTGGCTCAAATCCATAACAAACAAAACAAACAGAGATAATATAATATTATGTATATAGATACAGGAATTGTGTGTATAGGTTAATTGAAGAAATTGGGGGAGGTGTAAAACCCTAGAGAAGATGGATGAAGAAAGATAGATACAGATGGTTGTGTGTATGTATATGTAGATATGTAGAGGAGGGTGTAAATGAATGTGGGAGAGAAGGGGGATTGAACCTGGACTGGTTTGTGAATGTCTGTTATGGATTGTAACTGACAAGCCCGTTGTTTTAGTGTGTTTAGCAATTTTGTAATTTTTCCATTTATATCAGTTACTCCCTCAGTCCCTCTGAATTGAATACATAATTTTTTTAAAAGTTCGACACGCATTTTAATGTGAATATAAAATATACTTCCGTAATTCATTTTTTAAATTTTTTTTTTGAATTAAACTTCAAGTGTTATACTTTTATTTTAAAAAAAAAATTAAAATTATTAATATAGCTATATCATAAATGAGCGTTAAAATGCGTGTCCAGCCCCTCCCCCAATGTATACTACCCAGGGACGGAGGGAGTAACTGACAAGCCCGTTGTTTTAGTGTGTTTAGCAATTTTGTAATTTTTCCATTTATAGTATCAGTTTGTGTTGTGTTGTGTTGGAATAAACACTTCTAAAAATGGATGATTAATTTATTACTTAATCTTTAATTTTCGGTACACATGTCTAGAAGTTATTTATAAAAAAAAATCTGTATAAAAATATTAAAATAATACTCTTATGCATAAGGGGATTTATAAAATAATAAATTTGATTTTGTGGCCAAAATTTTTAAAGTATAGATGTGAAAAGATTTAAAATTTTCCGTTTCCCGAAAATTTTGATCAAATTTAGAAAAAAAATATTGTCTAAGTTTAATTTTTAAAATCTATTGGTTTAATATATTTTAGATGATGATCTTATGATAAGTTTTTTTTTGATTGAACAAATAGCATAATGAATTAGATTAAATATATCTAATATTATTATAATATTATAGTATATATGATTGTTATCTTGATTAATTATTTCGACAATTTTCAATTATTGTTCTGATTATTTATTTGGATTAATTTTCAATTATTCAATTAATTCTGATCGATATCTTAAATGACTAATTCCGATTCCTTATTTTTACTAATCTAAAACCCGTGCTATGTACTAATATCTACTTATATTTTTTATTTAGTTAAAATAATATATGATCAACGAGATATAAAAAATAGTAAATACTTAATTTGATGGTAACTTGGTTGATAATATTAAAATAAATATTTATTTATTATATAATTGATAAAATTCGAACTTAAAAATTTTGGTTGTTTATATTTTTAATATTTAAACTAGATTAAAACTCATGTGATGCACGGAGTTTCTTTAGTATTATATATTTTTTTAATTTAATTTGAATAAAATTTTAATATTATATTATTAATTTGAATTAAATTAATAGTACGTTTTAGTTGAAAAGGGTAATTGTTTTAGTTGAAACTTTCAAACCTGTGCGATGCGACGCACGATTTTTTTAATATTATATCATTTTTTAAATTCAATTTGAATTGAAACTTTTTAATATTATACCATTGATTTGAATTGAAACTGAGTTTTAGTTGAAAAGGGTAAATAGTTGGTAACTGATAATTTTAATATTATTTTACTAAATAGAATTGTCTATGTTATTTTTGAAAAATAAAAAGATTTTGTTAGAAAGATTAGAAAAGGTAATATATTTTAGCTAAAAACGTAACTGAGTAGTTATTATTAATTACAATATTATTATTCTATTTTATTAAATAAACTTGTACATGATTTGGAAATTGAGTGTTTTACTTGGGGGAAAGTTAAAAAGGTAACGTGCTCGGTATTTTAGTTAAAAAAAATAATTGGTCAGTTATTAATAATAATACTTTTTTTATTATTAAAAGAGGTGAAAACCAAAACCGTTAAATCAAAACTTTCAATATTTTGTATATTATATAGTAGTATAAATAGATAGATTTAACGGTTGTAATCATTTGGTTTGTAACATCTTGTCATCAATATAACCCAATAATTTCGTGTACTTAATAAATAACTAATCTTGGTAAATTAATAAATTAATGATTACTAATTTGTACTTAATAAATAACTAATCTTGGTAAATTAATTAATTATAATTACTAATGAGTACTCCCTCCGTCCCTCTGAGATGTATACGTTCATTGTTTGCGCGTATTTCGAGGCTCCTATAAAGGGGAGTTCTATAACTTTTTTTTTAAATTTTTTTTTTCTGAATAAAAGTTTAATGTCTAAACTTTTACTCAGAAAAAAAAAATTTTAAAAAAATTATGGAACTATGCTTAAAATGAATCTTAAAAAACGTGTCAAAAAGTAATATATATAATTCAGGGGGAGAGAGAAAGTACGAAGTTTTCTATTTTTTACAAGTAATTTATAGAAGTTTGATAAGACAAGGTCGTGTGCTTTCTGACTTGGGTGCGGTTTGGCTGTCATTTCTTGCTTGGTGTTGATTGAGATTTGAGGTGGTCCCCTTTGCGTTTTTAGATATTTTAGTTTCTGATGAAGTTTTCTAATTTGCTTTGTACGTATGTTATGTTAAGCTTTTCTCGTTTATTTATTTGAATTTTCTCGTACCTATTAGGGCGGGGTTGGCCGAAATAATAAAATATTTTACTTATATCATCTACTCTCATACACCTGCTCAATGAATATCATATACGAACAATAAGTAACATAATGGGACTTATAAGGACTTATCCCTCGTCTTTATTCAATTTTCGCTTATTCGGGGTTTAGGACTAAACCCGAATATTTTGTGCAACGACGAAAATTCATGAAATAAAATGTTACACGAACCTGTAATTCAGATAAATAACATTTTAAGAGCAAACCAGCAGCACATCAACAGTAATATTGTCAATCTCACACATGCAATTCACAAACCTATCAACACTATCCAAGCACAAAATTTACAGAACATGAAGATAAAAACGCATTTTTTACATCAATGAAACAAGCTTAAAGTTCTTGGATAACGAACTAGAGTTTAGATAGAAGTCAAAGTCTCTCTTAGGTAAGAGGGACTTCCCCACTTTGATGAGCTTCCTTTACTACCTTATCATACTCATCCTCGTCCTCGTCGTCCACTTCATCTTCTAAATCTTCTTCTTTCTCATCTCCTTCCTCTCCCCATCCAAAGCCTCCAATAGAACGTGAAACTGGAGGAGGATTCTTGGCCTCTTCCACAATCCTCATTATTTCGTCTACACTTTGGAGAGAAAATGCTGGGTTTTCCTTACGGTAGTACATGACTTGAGCTGCTTCTGTCAATTCCCTCGGCAAGTTCTTCAAGAACCATGGGTGGCTCTTGATTTCTTTAATTGTAATCCTCTGCATTAATAAAAGAGTTAGAACAGCAATACTCACTCTTTTCAATTCCCATCAGTTTCATTTCTTCGGTATTAAGTCAACAGAAACAAAGAACACAGCAGAGATGATACAATCAATATCTTAAAAAGAAAGTCTAAGTTCTTCTCGTGTGTCTAATTGTCTTTATATATACAAAAGTGACATAACAGGCTTATATACGGGGTTCATTGGTCTTATATTGGGAAAAGGCACTCAAGATTTCTCACAGCAGCTATTAATTACACACCCTAACCTCTGTCAACATTTCTAGAGCTTCAGCAATACAGTCACAAATTGTAAGGCATAAACTGAATAGATCACAGCAATTTATCAAAAGTACATTGCAGTTATAGTAAAAGCTCCTATATGTGTATACTGTATTTGTGATGATTGTCAAAATCTTCCAGTCAATCAATTCCCAACCACAATAGATATGCATAATATCAAGCTCTGAGCTAGTACCAATACAAGATTGGCAGAAAACAAGAGAGATACAAATGGTACAAGAAAAAAGTACTGTTCTCATAATATTAGTAGTGCATAAGAAATATATTAAGCAACTCTCCAAATATTTAAGCAGTGCATAACACATTTCTCAGCTTCATATGAAACGTACCCTGTTTGAACTGGCAACGAATATACGAGAAAGAAGATTCCTACAATCTTGTGATATGTGAACATAGTCTGGAATCTTGTACTGAACGGCCATTATCCTCTGGAGAAAATGAGATGGAAAAGAATCATAAAACAGTAACTGAAAGTTGCATCATAGTCTGAGAAGAAATGAAAGGTAAAACTGACCTGGATAGTCTTTCTGAAATTTTTTGGATCCTCCTGATCTTCAAACGGGTATGCTCCGACGAGCATAACATAGAGTGTTACTCCACACGACCACACATCTGCCATCTACAATATTACCACACAATATCAAACAATGGCCACATAAGAAAGACATTCAACTTCTCACATGAACAAAGTAATTTAAGACAGAACCAGAGATGGATAACAATTTTTCACAATATCTAGTCCAGTGCTCTTACCATAGTAAGGCATCTTTAAACATTTTCCAGACAACATATGCTGAATTAAATTACAACATATAGCTAATGTCTAATGATATACTGTATAAAATCACATGAAAGTCAAGTAAGCAGTGTAGGAAAGACATAAGTTTGCTTGTACTCCGGTATACAAACGTTTCTCCCATATTTATTCGATTCAAATTTAGACATAAATTTAGCTAATGTCTAATTTATGACATTAGCTAAGACTTAAAATGATTTCCATATTCCGAGTCTATTTTCACATTAAATTTTCCTCTTCAGTACAGAAGATATATGGAAGTACATAGATCACCTTTCCATCATATTCTTTGCGAGAGAGAACCTCCGGAGCAATGTATGCTGGAGTGCCAACAGTTGATTTGGGTCTTGAATGCAGCAGGGATGACTGCAGAATAAATTAGAAGTGTTCAAGTAGAGACTTACAAATGACTTCCAGTAGACAACTCTATGCAAAAAAAAAAAAACATTTAGTCATACCTTTGAGTAGCCAAAATCACATATTTTCAGACGAGGTGCAGGGCTCCCATCCAAAAGAGTATTCTCCAACTTTAAGTCCCTATGACATATTTTCTAGCAAAAATAATAGCTAATCAATAAAGTGAACTTAGTTGCACAAAGAGAGTACTCCCTCCGTCCCACAATACTAGTCTCTTTTGAAAGAAATTTTTTTTCCCATAATACATGTCCACTTTCCANACATTATTCCAAAATTAGCCTTCTTGAAAGTTGTATAACATTTAATGAGGGTTGAATAAGAGTCTACATTCATTCATTTATGAGGGGTATAAGTGGAAAAACATTATCAAATTAATGATTTATTAATATACGTAATTTTTCTAAAAAAGACTTGTATTATGGGACGGAGGGAGTAACATTCTATAACATAAACAAAATCACTTAACTTCTCATAATCCTATCAACTTATGAGCTTGCATTTTTTTATCTACAAATCAATCAAAGACATCTGTAGTTCTATACACACACAGCACACAGATGAACAGTTTGGAGAAAAGATAAATTCCTCTTACCATGGAATGACAGTAGTTGACCCCCGATATTAGCTGCTGAAAGAAGAATCTAGCCTGAAAATTTTAGAAAAAAATACATAAACCAAACAAAAACTGATAGAATTACGACCAAAATATTAATTGCCTAAGACACGAGATGATATCCCCAACATTAACTACATTTTTATTTAACCAACCTCATCTTCGCTAAATCTCCCGGCGCTGCAGATGCGCTCAAAAAGTTCTCCACCAGCTGCATACTCCATGACAATAGCAAGGTGGGTAGGGGTGAGTACCAACTGTAAATTTAAAAACCAACTTAAATAAGACAATCAAAGTGAACATTTAACTTCACCCTCATGCAATATAATACAAGATCATCAATAAGGGGAAAACTAAAAGATACTTGCCTCCTTAAATCTTATAATGTTCGGGTGCCTAAGTGATCTATGATTTATAATCTCCCTTGCAACATTCTCGTCAATCTGAAATTGTAGACACAAAAATAATGTCAAAATTCAACTTTTAACCTATAAAACATGAAATATGCATATATGGCACAAGATAAAAGCATTAATTTTTGCATATAACTTGCGAAAAAACCCCAACATAAAGAACCCAACAATTGTCATACTTCAGTGATCATTAGAAGCAAGGATAAGGGTGCGGAGATAAGGGTGCGGAGTGCGGGGATACATGGATTCGGCAAATTAATAATATGGGGATTCGGGTGCGGGGGATACGGCACATATAATAATATTACATGATATAATTCATTAACAAATTTAATTATTTTAAGCAAATTGAATCAAATACATGATATAAGCATCTAAAACACAAGAATTTAAACCAAAATCAGATATGTTTATAGTACAAATAGTGAAAAAGATGAAATTTTAGTTGAGTTTTGTGAGCATCCAAGTATCTCCAAGAATCCGAGTATCCGATACTGGGGTGCATAGGGACACGGGGATTCAGTAGGTGACTGAATAATCCTTGTTTTCCTTAATTCAATAATCTCATGTCATTAACTCTCAATTAGATATTCATGCAAACATCATATGGTGTTACAATCAGTAATACTCAATTGCAAAATAGTGAGATTTTAATATAGCCGGTTGACGTATTCTAAAGGCAAAAACTTACCAACTTCTAAGCAACACAAACACACACTACAACAAGCATGCATACATTTTAACAAGTGCACTAATACAAATCTACTCTAGAAAACCAAAAGAACATACACAAACATATTATAATAAGCATCACAAATACATATTATAATAAGCATGCATCCATATTAACAAGTAAAGTGCACTAAAAAGTAATCATATAAATCTACTCTTAAAAAACCAAAAGAAAACACACACACACACACACACCTTGTGTCCTCTCTCAATATATTTCATTGCAACAAGCTCTTTAGTTTCCTTATTCCTCATAAGCCTTGCTACACCAAAATTTCCAGCCCCAATATCTTTAACTAGCTCATACTTCTCCATCTCAACACAACTTATCAAAATTATTAAAAAAAAACCCAACTTTTATTACACACTAAATGAGCTTTTTTTTCAACAAAATCAATCAAAATCACAAAAGGGTATTCCTCAAATCATGCCATAAATCTAAATAACAGCTCAAAATCTTGAATTTATGAAATTAGGGGTTTTCAAATTTGGGAATTTTATGAGTAAAGATACAATCTTTACACGACTCTATAGTCTTGAGTGAGAAAGATTTTGATTTAGACAGCTAAAGGGTGTATGTGGAGAGTAAAAGAGAAGTAAAATATTCCAAGACAATTTACTGGAACATATAGATACAGTTCAAGTGTATGTATAGATAGAGACAGAGACTGGTGTAGGGAAAGAGAAAAGAGAAGGGTCAAATGTTAATAGCATCTCGCATGTGAATTAAGTCTTAATGGGCCCAATTAAGGCCAAGCCCATGTAGTAGTAAAACAAAAACATGTCGGCATATTTTGAATATTTTTTTATTCAAAGAGATATAATAATTTATTTATTATATATTTATATTTATGGGAAATAAATATGTAAATTACATATAAATTTGGGTTACAAAATTTTAAAACAAAACAATAAAATATCAAAGTTGAAAAATAAATATCTATTTATATTATTATAAATGAAAAACTTACTATTTTTTTTGAAATAATACAGATAATTTTATTTTAATTTCAGTTAAATTAAATTAAAAAAATTAAATAATATTAAAAAAATTCATATATGGACGGATTATAACCAAGTATAAGATTAAATTCGAGTCAGCCTTGAGGCCTTTGTTTCACTTCAAATTTATTACAATAATGCTAAAATGGTGTTTCAATAAAATGAAAAACACATAAAGAAGAATTTCAAATTAGATTTTCTTTCTCTTTTTTTATCATGAAATTTAAGATTATGTGAGAAGAAGATAAGAAGAGCGAGATCATGAAGTCAAACGAAGAAAAAGAAATTCAAGAGGGGTGAAAAAAGAAAGTGAAATTAGTGAAGGAAATATAGATTAACAAGGAAAGAGAAATGTTAAATAAATAAAATTATTAGTATGTACTAATGTAATTTAGATTAAAATTTATTATAAAAAATTGGGTAACTTTTTTTTTTTTTTTTTTTGAAAACAAAGGTGTAGATTTCATTAAAACACTGAACAATCAGAAACAAGATTTCATTAAAACACTGAACAATCAGAAACAACAGTCTCCAACACAGACAATGGAGAAGACGAGAACAAATGCGCAGCTCGTTCGCTTGCTTTCTAGTATAACAAAGAGACAAATCCGGTATAAGGCGTAAGATATCTCGACAAAGCTCAAACACATTCCCAATCTCAAGCTGATTAACTTTATTCTTGCAAATGTAATTGACTGCACTCAGAGAATCACTCTCAATCTGAATCATCTGACCGCACCGTGAGAGCATCCATAAAAGGGCTTCACTTATACCATTCGCTTCTGCATCAAAAGCAGAGACTTCTCCCGTCAAATGCATGCACTTGCCTTGAATAAACTGACCACAAGAATCACGCAGCATCATACCTATACGAAACGAGCTACTCACTTGGATTACAGAGGCATCCATATTGAGTTTAAGAGTACCCTCTGCAGGGGGCACCCATATCTGATTTTGCCTTGTCTGAACCACCACTCCGCTGGACCGAGGATTATGATTTCTTGCCATTACTTATTTCCACTCCGAGATTTGCTTCTTGCTTCCTTGTATGGCCAAAGCAGGGCTCAGAACCTTACCCTCCTACTCTTTTTGATTACGAGCATACCAAACTCCCCATAGCATAGTGGCAACACTAGTAGCCTCATCATTCGAAAGAATCTCCAGCTTCTGAAGTAACCAACTAAGAGCGAACTGTACTTCACTCATATCAAAACCGATGCTCATAATTCTCCAACACTCAGAGGCATACCTGCAATCGAAGAAAACATGGAACAAATGCTCCACATCCACATTACACATCGGGCAAAGAATTGTAACATTAATCCCCTTTCCTCTAATCATATTCCTTACAGGTATATTGTTCCTACAAAATCTCCACAAAAACATACTAATTTTATGTGGAACCCTCAACGACCAAAGCTTCTTCCAACCTAAAGACTGCAACACCCCATGTGGAGGTGTATTCAGATTCCACCACATCTTATACCCTGACTTAGCAGTGTAGATACCATCACCCGTATGAACCCAAGCTACACGATCTTTAGCCTGATTTTGAGGAATTCGGAATGCAAGAATGATTTTTGCATCAATATCTTGGAAGCATTTTTGAACTAGCTGTGTATTCCATTGCTTGGAGTCTTGTAGAAAAAACTCACATACCTTTTCACACCTCGTGCTATTAGTATGACAATCTTCCACACAAAAATCAAGTTTCGGTTTTAACCAAGCATTTGAAAATGCATTTATCTCCTTACCATCCTCTATAATCCATCGAAACCTTTTTTAATTGCCTCCTTAGCTTGCCAAATTCCCGACCAAATAAACTGGACCCCCCTCCTCGAGCAGCTTTTAGAACACTAGTCTGTGGAAAAATTGGGTAACTAAAATTTAGTCTCAGATTATGTGATCTCAGATATCGTTTATAATAGGTTTCAAAAATAAGAATTAATCGGTTTCAAAAAAAATACTACTCAGTCACTCCCTCTCATTTACAGTTTGGATAGAGTGTTTGACACTTATTTTCAGATACATATAAAACATATATATATATATATATATATATATATAATATAATTCTCTCATTTACATTTTAGATAGAGTCTTCGGCACTTATTTTAAGATATATATAAAGTATAATTCTGTAATTTTTTGTTATAATTTATTTTTTTATTATAATTTTACTTTTATAAATTTAATTAAATTCTTATATTTTATCAAAAAAAATATTACATAACTATACTTTATATACATTTTAAAATACGTACTGAACACTTTTTCAGAAATGTAACACGAAAGGAATTTTATTCTAACTTTCTTTTCTTATCTTTTTGAAATAATTTTCTTTTCATTTCAAGTCGTTCGTTACCTGTGTCTCCGAGACTCATAATTTATCTTAAAGTCCCAAAACAAAGAGAAGCATAAACCCTAAAAACCCTAATTCCACCATGGCGATGCTCTCAATTCTCCGTCGCCGCATCCCCCGCTCTCTCCCCTCCATCATTTTCCCCACTACCACCTCTCATACGCTTTCCCCACCTGCGCATCTCACTCACCCCCATTCCCCACCCCAAAACCCCACCCCATTTCTCCCCAACTTAATCAAATCTTTCCGATCAACCACCATTTCATTTGCGCGTCAGCGTAGAACGTTTCCAAATGACGAAGATTTCGATGTTGGCCCTGATGATATTTTGTTTGAAGGGTGTGATTTTAATCATTGGCTCATTACTATGGACTTTCCGAAAGACTCGAGACCGACGGATGCTGAGATGGTTGAGGCGTATGTTCAGACTGCTGCCAAAGTTCTCGGGAGGTATAATAATTATACGTCTCGTTTCGAGTTTTGGATTGGTTTAGTTAGTTTTCTTGATTGCGTTTTTATGTTTCGGGTTTAAAAATGTATTCCCTCCGTCCCAATTTACTTGTCTCCTTTAGTAATAGCTTCAATTTATTGATTATAGGGAAAAAGAAACGAGCTTATGTTCTTAATTTGAACGATTTTACCCGATCTAATTAGACGTTAAAAATGTATTCGTGCCTGATACGAGAAGGGATTATCCCGTGAACAAATTCTTTATATTTTAATGAATCCTAACTATTGACATTTTCAATTATGTAATAGAAATGTGTGTGTAGAAGAAAAAATATATTGATAAAAAATTCCAAAATCAAAAGAGCGATTAGGTTGAAAAAATAAAACTTTTATGCGTATTTTAAGGTTCATTGACCGCATAGCTATGTTTATCATTTTTTTTTTGTAAATAAAAATTAGAATCTTAAACTCTTATTCACAAAAAGAAAATTAAAAAAAAGATAAATGAAACTTTGCGGTCAATGCACCTTAAAATACGCGTAAAAGTAATTTGGGACGGAGGGAGTAGTATTGATTGATTAATTGTTTAGGGAGATAGTTTTCTTGATTGTTTTTTTATGTTTCGGGTTTAATAATGTAGTGTTGATTGATTAATTGTTTAGGGAGATAGTTTTCGATATTTTTAGTACTTTTATTGTAGTGCGGTGGAATTGTGGGGTGTAAATAAGTTGAGCGTGTTGGTGTGCTCTTTAAGCTGAGCTTGTAAGTATTTGAATTTGGATGGACAATAATTTGAGCTGAGCTTGAGCTATTTGAATTTTGAAAACTGTATTGAGTTGAGCTTGAGCTTTAAATTAGTCATTTCGTGAGGCTTGGTAGCCTAATTGAGATTTGATTTTATTGTTTTTTATATGTTTTAAATGTTTAATGAGTCAAACCTACATCTTCGAGCTTTTTTCAGTATTTGGTAGAATCGATTAGGAGTTTTTAGTTGAATTCAAGATTAAAAGCATTCTGCTTGGCTCGATTTGGTTACTTACACCCCTAGGTAGAAGGTTGTATAAAGTATTATGTTAAATATTTTGAGCGAAGACAAGAATGCAAATTATTTACCGTAACTAGAAAAAAAGAAGGGCAGACTTATGAGATGTAGTGAATGTTGTAGAAACAAGGTCCTTATTTCTAGGTTGAATGAGATCTGTTTGTTGACATATACCGGCATGGTTATCACGGCGCCAAGTCGAGCCTTGACGCCGGAGTACCTTCGAGAAGACTAGTCGACAAGTCGCCCGACTAGTCGTAAAAAGTCGAGAAAGTGTTCATTGTACATATGCTTGCTA
>PHNY01265940.1:1570-13238 GCA_003724115.2 Anethum foeniculum | reverse complement strand
CGCAGTATCAGCACCTGGTGGATTGGCTAGTGTTTGAGCTTGGAGTGATCGGGGGCAGTGGCTAGAGGCTGTCTTCAGAGTGGATAGTTATTAGAGCTCGGACATGTGTGCCCTGTAGAGTCCAGAGTTCTGTAGCTTATTTTCAGTTAGTGTACTATGATATATAGGTAGAGGCTGCTATGACAGCCACATTTTGTTGTGTATTCGGCCAGTTGTGATATTGTATTGCAGTAGTTGTAGTTGGAGGATCAGAAACTATTGGTGTATCCATATTCTATATTATGTTGTACCACTTTCCTTTACATTTTGCACTGTTATTATTGTTATTGTCGTTATTGTTTTCTTGTTGCTGGTATTGTTAATCTAGCTATTCATTATAGTCGGGCCTCAATTAAATAATAAAATGAACATTTTAAATTGGCAGCATTCTCCTGACACCTGTGCTAATAATAATAATATATATACATGTATCTTGTTATATGCACGATTTTCAAAAGTTAAATACTTTTTGGCTTATTTCAGGAGAATGCCTCCGAAAAAGACAAAGTTGCTTAACACAATTATTAATGAACCTGTTGAGGGTCCTACTATGAATAAAGTGCTAAAACTGTTGCGCCAGCAGTCTATTCAAATGGCTCAGCAGCAACAACAATTCCAACAGCAGCAACAACAATTTCAGCAACAACAACAACAACAGTAGCAAGTAATACAACAAAAGCAGCAACAAATCCAACAGCAGCAACTGCAGTTTCAGCAACAATATCAGCATAAGGGGTTGAACCAAACCACTAGTTTTAAATCTTTCCAATCTGTTAAACCCCCAGAATTTAAGGGTGAAATGGATCCTGTAGCTGCGAAAATTTGGTTGAAAGAGATGGAGAAAGCATTTACTCTTACCCAAGTAAGTGATGATCTTAAGACTGAATATGCCAGTTATTTCCTTAAGAATGAAGCAAATTATTGATGGGAATCAACACGAGCCTTAGAAGGAGAAGGTCATATTGCTTGGACCAGGTTTTCAGAGTTATTTCTGGAAAAGTATTTCCCAGATTGTTTGTTGAACCAGCTGGAAATTGAATTTTTAGAGTTGAAGCAAGGTGAAAGGAGTGTGACAGAGTATGAAACTAAGTTCACGGAGTTATCCAGGTTAGTGCCAGAATATGTAACTTCGGAAACTCAGAAAGCAAAGAGGTTTCAACAAAGATTGAAGCCAGAAATTCGGAGTGGAGTTGTAGCTTTACAACTCAAGATGTATATCTTGGTAGTTCAGGCTGCCTTGGTTATAGAAAGTGATCAGAAGCTAGCTACCAAGGAGAAAGGAGACAAGAAGAGAAAATTTGAGAATGTCGAGGACAAGTCAGAAACCGGAGGATCTAGTCAAAATTTTCAAGGAAAGTTTGGAAAAAATAGGAACCGAGGATTCCGAAGGTAGAATTTCTCTTCAAATAGACCCGGCACTACTTCAGTCAATTTTACACAATCCAGGTCCATTAAACCCCTGATTACAGATTGCAAGCAATGTGGAAACAAGCATAGTGGACTGTGCAAGATGAATGTGGAATGCTTTAGGTGTGGACAGAAAGGTCATTATGCATCAGAGTGCAGATTGGAAAACCCAGGAGTGACCTGTCATAGCTGTGGTAAGGTGGGCCATGTTGCTAAGAACTGTAGAAGCACCATTCAGGGTAGCGTCGGAGGTAGCGTGTCTCAAGGACCAGCCACTAGTACGGCAAGGTCTAGGACCTTAAAGATGACTAAGAAATCTACCCCTCAGGATTCATATGTAGTTGCAGGTACGCTTTCTCTTAATCCCATACCTGTTAAAGTTTTGTTTGATTCTGGAGCGTCTAAGTCATTTATATCTAAAGATTGTGTGAGTAGAATGGATTTAATGTTGGAGGATTTAAATGAATCCTTAACCATAGAAGTGGCTAATCAAGATAAGATCTCAGTAAGCCAATTATGTCCTAAATGTCAACTAGAAATCTTAGGCCATTCCTTTTCAGTTGATTTAATACCTTTCAAGCTAGGAGAATTTGATATAATCTTATNTGGATTGGTTGTCTCGACATAAGGCAAAGATTGACTGTAAGAGGAAAAAGGTTGTCATATTTACGGAAGATAATGTCAGAGTGAATTTTCAAGGACAGAGACAGGAAAAGAAGTTTCTCTCAATTATGTAAGCAAAGAAGTTGTTAAGGCAAGGATGTAAAGCCTATATGGCTCATGTGGTGGATACCAAGAAAGAAACCCCAAAGTTGGAAGAGATCTCGATAGTAAGAGAATTTCCAGAAGTCTTCCCTGAGGAACTACCAGGATTACCACCAGACCGTGAGATAGAATTTTTTATTGACTTAATACCTGGAGCAGAACCAGTATCTGAGGCTCCGTATCGTATGGCCCCAGTGCAAATGAAGGAGTTAGCTAAACAACTTCAGGAGTTATTGGATAAGGGAGTAATTAGACCAAGTTTATCTCCATGGGGTGCTCCAGTATTATTTATGAAGAAAATGGACGGAAGTATGAGGTTATGCATTGATTATCGAGAATTAAATAAGTTGTCAATTAAGAATAAGTATCCATTACCAAGGATTGATGATTTGTTTGACCAGTTGAAGGGAGCGTGCTGCTTTTCGAAGATTGATTTAAGGTCGGGCTACCATTAACTAAAGATTAAATCGGAAGATATACCAAAGATAGCATTCAGAACAAGGTATGGACACTACGAGTTTTTAGTGATGTCATTTGGACTTACAAACGCACCAGCCGCATTTATGGATTTGATGAACCGTGGGTATAAGGAGTACTTGGATAAGTTTGTGATTGTATTTATTGATAACATCCTGATTTATTCAAGGACTAAGAAAGATCATGCAGAACACTTAAGGATCGCCCTTCAAAGACTGAAGGAAAGGCAGTTATACACTAAGTTTTCGAAATTTGAATTCTAGTTGGAAGAAGTTCAATTTTTAAGGCATGTGGTTGGTAAGGAAGGCATTAAGGTAGACCCAATAAAGATAGAAGATGTGTAAAAGTGGGAACAACCAAAGAATCCAACAGAAATTATGAGTTTTCTCGGACTAGCTAGTTACTATCGAAGATTTGTTAAGGATTTTTCAAAGATAGCCGCTCCACTGACAAGGTTGACCGGGAAGAATGAAAAGTTTATTTGGAGTGAGAAATGTGAAGAAAGTTTCCAAGAGCTAAAGAAAAGATTAGTGACAGCTCAAATATTAGCATTGCCAGATGAGAAAGGTAACTTTGTCATTTATAGCTATGCTTCTCTGAAAGGTTTAGGTTGTGTATTGATGCAGCATGACAAAGTAATTGCGTATGCATCTAGACAATTAAAACCTCATGAGCAAATTTATCCAGTTCATGACTTGGAGCTAGCAGCAATTGTATTTACCTTAAAGCTATAGAGACATTACGTGTATGGAGAAAAGTGTGATATCTACACAAACCATAAAAGCCTAAAGTATATATTCACTCAGAAGGACCTGAACATGCGACAGAGAAGGTGGTTGGAGTTGATAAAAGATTATGATTGTTCCATTAACTACCATCAGGGAAAGGCTAATGTAGTAGCAGATACGCTAAGCAGAAAAAGAAAGATTGAATATGATCGAAGTTGCTAAAGAATTGTCACTCGAGTTGGAGAAATTAGAAATTAAAGCTCATATACCAGGAAGTAATAAAGAAAGTCTGTATGAGATTACTTTTCAGCCAAAATTAATGGAGAAGATTAAAAAGTGTCAGGAAGAAGTAATGAGTCAAACATTGGATGGCCTAACTGGAGAAGAGATTTGTACCTAAAAGGATAATAAGGGTATATTCAGATTTTCCTCTAGAATCTAGATTCCAAATGTGCCAGAGTTAAAGAATGAAATTTTGCGGGAAGCTCACAATTCTAGGTTCTCTATACACCCGGGAAGCGCTAAGATGTATCAAGACTTGAAAGAAAATTATTGGTGGCCAGGAATGAAGAAAGAGATAGCGGATTGGGTAGCAAATGCCTCACATGTCAGAAGGTGAAAGCGGAGCATCAGAGACTAAGTGGATTGTTACAACCTCTAGAGATTTCACAATGGAAATGGAAAGAGATTGCGATGGTCTTTGTTGTGGGATTACCAAGGACCAAATCAAATCATGATGCCATTTAGGTAATTATTGATAGATTAACCAAGTCAGCATATTTCCTTCCTATCAACGAAAGATATTCTCTAGAGAAGTTAGTTAAGTTGTATCTAGATGAGATTGTAACTAAGCATGGGGTTCCTGTATCAATTGTTTTCGATCGAGACCCGAGGTTTAACTCAAGATTTTGGACAAAGTTTCAGGAATGTTTAGGAACCAAGCTGAAAATGAGTACAGCCTATCACCCTCAGACAGACGGGCAAAGTGAGAGAAAAATTTAGACTATAGAGGATATGTTAAGAGTATGTGTTTTGGATTTCAAGGGGAACTTGGATGATCATTTACCGTTAATAGAATTTTCTTATAATAATAGTTATCATGCCAGTATTGGAATACCACCTTATGAAGCCTTGTATGGGCGGAAGTGTAGATCTCCACTCTGTTAGGAAGAAGTAGGGGAAAGGAAGTTGTTAGGTCCTGAGTTAGTTCAACAAACTAAAGATGCAGTGATATTGATATGGAAAAGGTTAGAAGCAGCTCAGGACAGACAGAGGAAGAATGCAGACTTACATTGAAAGGATGTGGATCTAGAAATTGGATCGTTAGTATTATTGAAAGTCTCACCTTGGAAGGGATTGGCTAGATTCGGTCAGAAAGGTAAATTAAGTCCTAGATATATTGGACCATTTGAGGTTTTGAAGAAAATAGGCAAGGTTGCCTATGAGTTAGGACTACCACCACAGTTTCAGCATATTCATAATGTGTTTCACGTCTCTATGCTGAAGAAGTATGTTCCTGGTTCAAATCAAGTTATTGAGTATGAGCCAATCCAAATCCAACCACATTTGTCCTATGTAGAGCGACCAATCCAAATTATAGACTGTAAGGAGCGAGTCCTTAGAAATAAGTCTATTTCGATAGTGAGTATGCTTTGGAGAAATCCTCGAGTAGAAGAGTCTAGCTGGGAATTAGAGTCCGATATGCGAGACAAATATCCTCACTTGTTTAACTAGGTGAGATTCTGAGGATATAATCTTTTTAAGGGGGGAAGGCTATAAAGATCTGTATTTTGTACCAGTAAATAAATAAAAATGTATTGATCTGTTAGTCGTGTGCTGTGCTGAATATTATTTAAATGTGTTTCGGTCGTATTATAAAATTTTTATTGTGGTTAATCGTTGAATTGTATTACTACCTTTTTGTCTTATTTAAAGCTATTATTAGTAATTAATTTTAATAAATATGAATATTATTCTTAAAAATTATTTTGTTGACTCTACAAATTTATTAATTATTTATAGGACTTTAGAAAATTTTGAAAATAATATTTTGTCGATTATTTAGCTCTAAAAGATTTTCTGTTAGTAATTAATTGTGAGTTAAATTTTAAATTCAAAAATGCTCTAAAAATTACGAAAATTTTATTTTATTAGTTTTCAAATATTTCGAAAATTTTAAAATTATTTCAAGAATTTTTCAGGTTAATTTCACCCGCGAATTTATTTCGTTATTTAGCGTTGCGCTGTAAGTCGGGCCAGTATAGGGGAGTACGTGTCACATAAAAATGATACGTGCCTATTTAATTCGTTATGCAACAGATACATGTCTTTCATCAGTTTCTTTAACCAGCACGTGGCATCAATTTCTTTAACTTTTTTTATCAATTCAATTGATAGAATAAATCAATCTCTCTACACCTCACACTCTCTCTCGTTTATCATCTCTCTCGCACTCATCTCTCGTTTCAATCTCTCCCCACTGTTTCTCTCCCTGCGGTAACAACCTCCACCGCCACCATCTCTTCCTCTTCTCCTCTCTTTTCCGTCTTTCTTCTCTCTCTCTCTCTCTCTCTCTCTCTCTCTCCTTCTCTTCTCCCTCCCCGCTTCTCTTCCCTTCTCGCCTGCGTGTATGTAATTGTGTGTATATATGCGTGGCTGTGCGTGTGTGCGAGTGTGTGTTAGTGTGTGTGCGTGTGTACGAGTGTGTGTGTGTGTCCAGTGTGTGTGAGTGTGTAAATTGTGTGTGTGTTAGTATGCAGTGTGTAAATGATTGTGCTGGTGGTTTTGTATGACTGCCGTGTCCTGGATGTTGTGTTGTTTTCGGTTGTTTGTTCTGGTTTATTTCGGCGGTACATTTCTTTTCGGCCGATTAGGCCCTGTTTGAATTCAAGTTGTTTATATAATTAAATTTTGATTATTTTGTGAAATAAATTATTATGCAGAAATTACGTGTTAAAAAAAATTATCGATAGAATTCGTGACGGAAACCCGAAATGACGGGTACCTCCGAATTTTGCTGCCATCGACAATGTCTTTTAAGGAGTCGACGGTGGACTGTGATGATTTATTCTGAGTCCTAAATATTTGGGATTATAAAGTGTTAGTCGTAAATATTTGGGATTATGAATCGTATTGTTTGTGCTTGGTTGTGTCGATTTAAAATCGACTGGTAGTCCGATAATTAGAGGGAGTGCTGCCCAATTTTTGAGAAATTTAATTTTTAAAATTTACGGGAACGTATCCTATAATTATCGGACATATCAATCGAGTCTATTTTACAAAATATAAATATATAGATACGTTATATCTATAATTTTGTGAGTCAGGTTACTTTATCGTTCGGGATATAATTTTAGTGAGGATATGTCAAGCATAACGATTGTCTAATTAGGGTTGTTTTGATTCTGTAGGTTCCAGTCAAAGGGCGTCAGTACCAGAATCTAAGTAGAGTACTCTAGCACCTGATATCTTTAGCTCAGCAAGGCAAGTACCACTGACCATACTCTTTATGGTTCAGAATTGATATGAATAATGTTTAGAATTGGATTGCATGTTTAAATCAAATGTTTTAGGTTGCATATCCCCTGTTGCCATGAAACTTGTTTTATATGTAAATTTATGTTTAGGGGAAAAGTAACTTGTGAATATCTATCCCTAAATGAGATTTGACTTGGAAAAATGTTCAGTAATTAGCATTGCTAAACTGGTGATTATTTAGTACATGATATTGATTCAAGGATATCGTGTAATGATTTTGGAAATGGGATAGACATAAATAATTTTGAACTGGATAAAATAAATAAGATAATCTTTTGGAGCTGCGTACGAGATCCGTTATTCGGTAATGGCCCAACATGGAGGCGTAAGAGGCTATGTTGGTTATGCACACTGTTTAACCGCTTAGTCCAGCGTAATAAAGACCTAGCTAGTCTTTAAGTTCCGGAACCCCTATTCTAGATGGCCACCTAGAGCCGTCCGGTGTTGATAGACTGATCAGCTATCTTCACCTGTGAGCGTCCAATATATCTGATAATTGTTTTGAATTTAAATTGGAAATAGCATGTTATAGTTTATTCTGATATTTACAAAAGCATATGATTTACTTTACGTTTTGAAAAGCATGCTAGTATTGTTGGTTTCCAGTTCATGTTTTCAAGATATAAATGATTTTCATACTCTGGTTCATATAAACTGTTTTTAAATTGATCATATATCTTGTTATTCATATTTGGTACTGCTGAGCAATTATTAGCTCACCCTTGCAAACTATACCTGTATATATATTTCAGATGCCTAGGACTCGTGCATCAGCTAGGAGGCCGTGGTCGTGGTCCTATCGCTGCCCCTCTCTTTGGTTCCTATGAGGTAGAATAAGTCAGACCATGTATAGGTCTGTTTAGTTGTAATAGTTATCAGGTGGATTCAGACTTTTTAATTTCCAGTGTTGTAATAATCAGTAACCTAGTTCATACTTAAACCTGGCAAGATCTTGGTCAGGGGTCGTGTTGTTTAATATTATATGTTGGGTGTATTTTCATTTTTGTTAGCTCTCGTGACGTCAACTCCTGACTCCGGGGTTGAGGCCGTCACACATTCGATGGTCGAATAGCATTTTATGGTCACTCGGAGATCGCAAGGTGCCAATTCTTCTCCACATGCCTCCATGGCACAGCTCTCCGTTGGTACAAAAACCTCCAACCTCGATCAATCGATTCTTGGTCTACACTAAAAAACAAGTTCCAAGCCCGATTTCCTATCAACTAAAAAGGTGGGAAAATCACCGCATCTTTAATAACTGTACGACAACGCTCCAACGAGTCCCTCAGAGATTTCTTTAAAGATTCCGTAATGCAATAGCGGAAATCCTCGATCTTGTTGAGCAATTAGCAATCAACTATTTAGCAGCCGGCATCGACGATAATTGCCACTGCATGCTACTAGAAGAATTCTTTGAAAAGAATCCACGAACTCTCCATGCTGCTTTTCAGATCGTCGAACATCGAATGACCCTGCAAGAAGCGGTCGGTAGCATAAGGTCACCAAAATGCTCAACTCAGCGATACAATCATTGTAAGGCTTATAGCCCACACTCCCCGAGGCCCGACTCCAGGAAGGATGCGAAATACTTTCCCCGACAACGGGGAAGGCCAAATTCGGCCAGATCGTATTCAGATCAAAAGTGGACGTCTCGCCAACGCCCTGAAAAAGAATTTACAAAGCTCAACACTGATAAAGCAACTATCCTTGCGATTTTGAAACAGAACCTGATTTTCGACCCCCGAGGCCGATGAAACCGGGTAGACCTCCAAGTTCCTGATATTGTAAATATAATGAAGACACGGGTCGTACAACAGAGCAATGTTATCAGTTGAGCAATCTGATTGAAGAAAAACTCAGAAAAGGAAATCTGGTCCACTTTGCAGACACCGAAATACAATCTCGACAAGAAAAATTTCATGACGATGACAGGGTCATAGATGTTATTTTTGGAGGCCATTCATTGGGTGGTTTTTCTAATAATTCAAGGAAGTCTTATGCTAGAGAGAATTTTGACATTAACCTCGACGCCTCGAAAAGAACTCGCCCAAACCCTTCTTCTGTAATTTCTTTCTCCAATGATGATTTTTCTCTAGGAATAATTGAGGGTCATCAAGACGCACTCGTCATCACGACAAAGGTGGGCACGAACACCGTGAAGAAAATACTCATCGGTAATGGGAGTTCTATGGACATACTATACCATCACACATTCTCGCGTATGGACCTGAGCGACAGAAAGCTAGAAAACACGCATTCTCCGTTATACGGCTTCACTGGTAATGAGGTAAAGGTAATAGGCACCATCGACCTACCAGTGCTTTTTGGAACCTTCCCATGTCAAACATGGAGAGTAGTTAAATTCCACGTAATTAGCGCATCATCTAGCTATAACGCTATCCTAGAAAGGACCATAATAGCAGCTCTCAAGGCCTTTACCTCCATTGCACACCTCAAGATGAAATTTCCCACGAATTTTGGTGTAGGAGAAATTTGTGGTGATCAGGCCACGGCTCGCCAATGTTACCTTACTACAGTAATGCCTAAGAAAGTTGACCAAGAAAACCAGTCCATAAATCAGGTGATACACATCGACCCTTGAGAGCTGATTGACAATGCACAAATATCATCCTGCTCGCCCGTGGGAGAGACGGTCGACATAAAGGTCATTGTCAGATGTCAAGACAAGAAAACTAAGATCGGAAGAGATCTTCCAGAAAATTTGAAGAAAGAAATAACAGCTCTCATGCGAGAATATTCAGACATCTTTGCTTGGGGCCCAAATGACATGCCAGGAATTCTTGAGACAATTGCACGACATTTATTGCACATCCCGTATGTCAAAAAAGGCGAACTTTCTCCAAGGAAAAATGTTCAGCTATCGACAAAGAGATCAACAGATTACTGGAGGCTAAGTTCATCAAGCCTGTCAAATTCCCAACGTGCATCACAAACGTCATTCTCGTGAAAAAGAGCAACGGTAAGTGGCGGATGTGCATCGACTACTCAGACCTCAACAAGGCTTGTCCTAAAGATTACTACCAACTCCCCGACATAGACCAACTCATTGACGCGACAGCAGGCCACGAACTCTTTTAGTTCATGGATGCCTTCTCAGGTTATAATCAAATCAGGATGGATGGCCAGGAGTGGGAATAAACTGCCTTCATCATGCATAGAGGAGTCTTTGGCTACCGCAACATGCCATTCGGCTTGATCAAAGCAGGGGCAACATTTCAACAGATGATGGACACTGTATTCAAGTCCCAGTTGGGCAGAAACGTCTAAGTCTATGTCGATGACATGATCTCAAAGTCCAGGACAGCAGAAAATCACGTTAATGATCTGCGGGAAACCTTTGAGAATATAAGAACACAGAACATGCGATTAAATCCGACTAAGTGCTCATTTGGCCTCACTTCCAAAATATTCCTGGGATTTCAAATCTCTCAACGGGGCATCGAGGCTGACCCATCTCAAATTAAGGAAATTTTAGATATGCCCGAACCAACAACGGTCAAACACGTCCAAAAGTTAACAGGATGTATAGCTGCCCTAGGAGGTTCATACCCCAAGCCTCGAAAAAATGCCTCTCATTCTTCCAAGCGATCAAAGAAATTTCTAAAGCTCAAAAACTGGTATGGACAGAAGAGTGTAAACAAAGCTTTCTCACCTTAAAGGAATTTCTGATTTCTCCTCCAATCTTAACGTGCGGTCTCCCCTGCGAGACTTTAAAAGTACATATCTCCGCATGCGATAACATAGTTGCTGCATTCCTGGTCTAACAAGTGGAAAACCACGACAATCATGTATATTATGTCAGCCACGCGCTAAAATACGCGGAAATTAGATAACCTCAGGTCGAGAAAGTGGTTTACTCTCTTGTAGTTGCCAGCAGAAAGTTATGACATTACTTCCAAGAACGACTAATACAGGTCGTCACCAACCAGCCTTCTTCATAAGCCAGACATGATTGGTCGATTAACGGCGTGGATAATCGAGCTAAGTCAGTTCCACATCGAATATGTCCCCCATACCGCGATGAAAGCCCAAGCTTTATCAGACTTCATTGCCGAATGTCAATTCTCTTTGCAATCCCCGGTGGAGGAAATACAATCCCCGAAGCCTTGGAGGTTATATGTTGATGGCTTCTCCACAGTTTTGTCAAGGGGCGCAAAAATCATTCTCATCAGCCTGAAGGGTTCAAAATACAACAAGCCTTGAAATTCTCATTCCCGGTCACTAATAACGTCGCGGAATACGAAGCCATTATTGCCGGAGTCAAATTGGCCATAGAACTTCAGGTAAAAATTTTGGACATTTTTGGCGACTCTCAGCTTGTGGCTGTAAAGCATAAATGTAATGTACTATGTAATAGAATGATAACTAACTTAACTTAGGATAAGAATCAGGAATATAATATTAACTATGAAGCACAGGAATCCAGAAGATCAACTACAGGACAAATACAAAGAATCAAAACATGAAAGTAAAGCTTGATGTCTGTTGAAGAGTCATAGAAAGAAGTTCATTGTTATGATCATGCCTCTATGAAGAATAAGTTGTCAGAAGACTCCATGTTACAAAAATGGATTTAATTTTGAAGTATTATAGATCACAGGATTTCAGTGGATTGAAGCAATGAAGCAGCTGCAAAGTAAATTCAACTTCAGTATTACAAAATGATTGATATTTGACGTTCAGTGTTAGTCATT
>PHNY01265749.1:844-15520 GCA_003724115.2 Anethum foeniculum | reverse complement strand
GGCATAATATATATATATATATATATATATATATATATATATATATATATACTGTATTAAATTTATATCTCTTTAAATATAGTAAGTAACTCAAAGTATATAACAAATTTGTTCATATGTTTGTCCATTCTACACTTCCTCAGAATTTTTATAATGCACTTTGGAGTTCAGAGGGAGTTACGAGTAGTTACAAAAATCAATTTCCTAGTAAAGAATAACATGCCAATATTTAACACATCTAGAGCATCAGATTGCAGGTACCTAATCACAGGTGTGTTTACCACATCTTGAGCAGCACCTTCCTTGAGCAAAATAAACACCTCCACTTGGCCAGACTCTTCATAGAAATTTACCATGCGCTGGAGATCCTTCTCTCTGGATATTGTTATGAGTGTCTTTCTATTTCCAGGTAGAAAGTACTTGACTAACATGCTATCAACATTATACTGAAACATCTCCACTAATTCTTGCTTAAATTGGCTCAACTGGGATTGCTCATCAAGATCAACTGCATAAGCTTCTCCCCCTATATAAGACATAGAATCATCTTTCCCCGTCTCAAAATCACCCCCAGACTGACATATAGCTATGACTTTCTTTGGTGCCATCTTTCAGGCAGTAAAGCCAAGAACAGTACAGGTATCTAATTAACTGAATCCAGAAACTCGTGCACCCAGAAATTTTCTCGTCAAACTGGACCTATGATTTTTAGCCGGTACACATATTAACGGAGGATTTTAAATCCAAACAAGAATCAAAAAAAAAAAGTAGCAAACAAATCTCTAAAAGTATGATTATCAAGAGAAACACTTAACAGCTTTGAAGGAAAAATGCTGGTCAAAATACAAAAATATTAGCTAATCTCTCCTCTCTTGAAAAAAAAATGATATAATTTCTCTGTAAAGCATTTACACCGCACTTAACATTCAGTTCTTTTGGCAGAATACTGAAACATTTCAAATCCGCAATTATGATTTATACATAAGTACTTCTGATGTATGGACACTCTCTTAATAATCCTATTCCAACTACATCATAATAAAAATTGAGTACCAGTCTAAACTTTATCCAATGACTGTCCTTGCTTTAATTTGTTGATCCTCCTCGATAGGCCTTTTTTATGTAAATGATGGTTTAGGTATTACTTTCCACATGTTTTGAAAGTTGTCGATTTATGTTGTGTAGGGTTTGATGGTACGAAATGGAGGTGAGTAAGCAGTGAAATGTGTAAATAGAAAAAATTAAAGGTGTGGAAGTGAAGGAGAATAGCGAAAGACATAACACTGTGTTCCAGAAACATATTTTGGAGATAAAAGAAAAGAAATAGAAAGAATTGATTTCTTCAGCTTGTTCCTGAATAAAATTTTATGAAAGAAAGGAAAAGAAAGCTGTAGATTTGGGTAGAAGTTTCCTATATTTTTGTCTCCATAATTTTCTTCCCACTTTTGGAAAGATTCGGAGAGAAAGTAAAATAAATCATTTTCTATTCCTTTCTTTTCTATCCTAGATTCGGGAACACTGTGTAAATGCGAACAAGGCAGAAGAATATGATAGAATGTAATTTTTTTTCCAACATTATGCATTAAAAAGATTGGCCTAAAATGAAATGAATACTTACATTTACGGTAAAGGACACAACTGACAGATAGTAAATCGGAAGAAAGAACTTAATTTCAAGTTAAACTTGTGGAAAGAAGTCGAAATCACACAATTCCTTTTTTTTTTTTTGCCAGAAAATCACACAATTCCTACTAACTAAAACCGTCAGTTTAGTCTGGCTCACAGTTTCGATTAATGTATTAATAAACGACGGCTTTGGAAGTATCGGAGATAAGCGTATATAGTTTGTGTTTAACGTTTAAAACTCGAATCAGCTACACTTGACACTTAACTAGATGTTACTGTCCTCGTAATTTATATATAAGCACGTAAACAGCACCTGCACGCATCTACCAGTTCCTATAAGTATCAACAAGGATAGTAATTAAACAAACTCATCTAATTTGCAACCTTCAATTGGTTAACACAACACAAATTATATGCACGTAACGGTCAAGTCTCAACAGAACTAAAAGATGATGGGCAAAAGTAGAGTCTACATAGATTATATATACAAACAGAGATAACATAACACAATGTAGTTAAATTAATTGAAGCTAGTAATTAGTAATCAAAACAATCCCTATTTTCACAATTGTAGTAATTCAAAATTAAAACTCAGATTAAAACATTAATACCAATTAATTAACCTCGAAACAAACTGAATTGGAGGAGAAAATATACCTCAGAAGGCCGTTCTGAACTGAGTCGAATCGGTAACCATTTTCTCCTGGAGAGAAGACAACTCGGAACTTAAAAATAAGGGATTCATAAAAAGAATTATACACCGTATATATAATCTATACCTGATTTCAATAATTAAACCAAATAATATGAGGTGTATTTATCTTAGTATAATTTATGTGAATTATATTCTAACTTTTGATTAATTGGACTTTTTAAATTTTCGATAAGGCATGTTTTATTGCTTTGAACTAAATAAAATAAAATGTGTTTGAAAAGATTATTCAAACGCTATTAACAAAAACAATATATGATAAGAGTGATTTTTCTTTTTAACTGCGTATTAATAACCTATCGATGAAAAATGTGAAGTCATGCATTTGTGCTGTATTTTTCAAATGGGAAATAGCTTTCTAAATTACAAATCATAAATAATTATTTTATGTCAAAGGTGCGTAAATATATCTCTTCTCACCATCCTCATAGTGTATGAGACAATTGGATGGTGATTGTGAATCGGAATCGGAAACTGAAAAGAAAAGTATGAGAAAATAATGCTATGAAATTTCAGGATAGTGAGTTTATGATTTACCCAACTTAAGGAAATAAAGTTTTCATTTCATATAACAAAATTATTAATTCAAACACTCATAGGATTAAGATTCTGATTCTAACCGAACTCATTAATCATGAACCAAACAATCCCTTATTATACGTTTTTCGACCATCAAAATCCTTGTTCCATAGACATAAATATTAAAAATACAAAAGTCTAGAATGTGACCTTCATATGTATTGTAATATTTATGCACTAATAATTAATTGTACATAGACATAAAATTGTAATTTAATATTTTTTTAGTTTTAATTTGCTTAATTTCATATGATAAATAATAATCTATAACCAAATAGTAATCATATATTACTTGTCAACGCAACTCCAGAAGTCCATAATCCCACATGTCCATAATCACGAAATGTGATGCTGATTAAAATGCAAACACCAGAACTAATATGAAAATTTTAGCAGCAAGGTCTCATTTTGTGAATTCATATAGTTTGTTCCCGCAACCATATGAACACGCCAGCAATTAGCAAACCATATAAATACGCCAATATAATTCGACTTGAAAGTAATATAAGCTAGTCTAAAGAAAGTATACACTTTATAATTGTATCATATGTAGATACAGATGATCCCAGGTCATGAGTGAGAAATGTGCTATGAAACTATAATGATCCCTTGTTATACAAAAAGCTAGTTGAAGTGGGATAATTACACAAAAAATTTGTAAAAGCTTAAACTGCATCAAGATATATAGCTACTCCCATTTTACGACTCACCCCAGTTGGGAATGTTGGCAGTGGCTTCATTCACCATTTTCACGAGAGTAACCTGCCACAATAAAGAGATAAGCAGGACGCAGGCAGTAAACCATTTTGATTAGGCAAGGTTACTAAGCAGCTAGAAACAAGTATATGATATAGGTTCACCACTTGGGTAGACGTTATGTAAGCACCCATCAAAAGTGCGATGGATGTCACTTCCCTAGGCCATGGACCTTAATGATCCACCAATGAGAAATATTAAAAAGGTTCTACTTGATCATCATGATTTGCAAAAAAGCACTCAATAATGCGCTAACGAGATTACTATTAGGTATAGTAATTTAAAGATGAAATCCAGCTGTCCACGTTAATTTTGTAGGATGAGTACGTTTAATTCACATCTAAATAAAGAAATAGAAATCCTTTGTTCACAATATTTGCCTTGAGAGAATAGAGGAGGTCAGGTCATTAATAAGAGATTCAGGTTCGATACAGTTCTTAATGTAAAGTAGAGAAAGATGTTTTGGACACCAAACAGAATCAAGCGTCTAATACTTGTATCTTACTCTGACTATATATAGCTTCAGATCAGACACTACAAAAGTATGAGGGGATCTTATCTACTTCACAGTCTACGCTCTACACAACAATGAGTTTACAAGATCTTACCAGGGAACTAATGGCAAAAGAAAAGTCCACGTAGCCATAAACAGCTAGCAGCAAAGATATAATGCTCTATGCTACTACTCGAAGACAAAAAGAAAGCAGCAAGAGAAACAGCTAATGACAAACTGAAAATGTACTACCAGTCTAGCGTTGTATAGAGAAACCTCAGAAACACAAGAATGATGTGACTCGCGACAACAATGAGTTTACAAGATCTTAATGGTTGGGAACTAATGGCAAAGAAAAGTTCATCTAGCAATGACCAGCTATCAGCTAAGATAATAATGCTTTATGCTTCTACTCAACAGACAAAAAGAAAGCAGCTAATAAAAAACTGAACTTGTAATATTAGTCTAGCGTAGTATAGAGAATAGAGAAGCTTCAGAAAGACAAGAATGATAACTTGAAACAACAATGATTTTACAAGATCTTACTAGTCGGGAACTAATGGCCAAAGAAAAGTCCATCTAGCAATAAACAGCTACCAGCAAAAACAATAACGCTCTATGATTCTACTCACAGATAAAAAGAAAGCATTTTATAACAAATAAAAATGTAGCATCAGTGTAGGGTTATATGGAGAAGCCTCAGAAACACAAGAATGATGACTTACAACACTTTCTGGCACACCAGGAGGAGGCATTGGGAGGTTCCTTGGAGGCCAAGTGGCAGTATAAGATCTTTTGTCAAATCTCCACTCACCAATCTTTCCGTATGTCAATTTACCCTGGATATTACGGAATAATGGTGTTATCACAGGCCAGACAAAAAATCATAAGAAGATATCTCAAACACGACTACTCACTCTCTCTGACTCCAAAAAAGTTGTCTTTGATCTAAAATATGTGCAGGTTTCTGAAAAACTATTAACATCCACTGGACAGCTAGAAAACATCAATGAAAAGTGAATACCTTCATATCATAGTCGCAGCCGTACGTGTAATGAATAATATACTTGTTTCCGATTTCTGTATCCCAGGGAGGCTGTTAATGTTTGTAACACGAATGAAGTAGACAATTAGCATACATGATCTGCTTACAATTATATCATGCAATTAGTCACTATAACACACTATAGAAAAGATGTCTACATATGTGCATATAGGAGTTAGCACAAGCTTTTCTGAAAGAAGTCTGGAAAAATATTTATATTTTAATGTTGATTCTTGTCAACAAAATAAAAATATAACATACTGATTGAACACCTGCTTTTCCTATCTACTTATTTGATCAATGAAAATACATAAGATAGGACCACCTTCTGACCTCCCTCCCCCCTGAATCCCCATCCCCAACTAAATAATTATGAAGATGATCATAACAAATCAAGCCTTTTCTCCCAGTAAACAAATGTAATATAGTTAATATTAATGGGGAAACTGTCACATAAAACAGAAGGTAAAACTCAAGCAGTTTATCTTCCTGTAAGAAATCTAAGAAACTGGACATACTGACGTACAAGACAAGTGTGTTTCATTATACAAATTCTTACCTCTATATCCTGTTCCTGTTCACAAAGGTTGTCAAAAGACTGTTGATCAAGTTTCCTTTACTTTTATAAATGTCAATATCAAAATTTTACATAATTGATTCCATGGGGTCAAGCCCGGAGAATCCCAAATTCTGACCAAAAAGACCAAAAAATGTAGAGCAGCAAAGATATTGAAAACGTTTATTCAAAGGTACGGGGTTTCTCCTTTGTCTTTAAGTTAAATTTGACATGATGTGCATGAAGCTGGAAAGCAGATTGCTCAATGAAGGTATCAGGACTAGGAAAAGGTAACAATGTGACGAGCAGCATGCATAAACATCTCTTATGCTGATTAAACTAAAAGAACACCCAGCACCAGGATTGTTTAAAATTATATATACTCGGGTGTGCAGTAACATTTACTTGTGAAGTTGTACACTTCAGATATTTGAAAATTGTGAACCTAAAAAGATAGTACATAAAATAGACAGTTCAAGAGAAATATAAGATATATAATACTTTTAATTTTCGAGAATTTTTATTACTATTCAGTGAGAATAATAACAAACTAATTCTTAGCACTCTTTAAAATGAGCTTAAAGATGCTAGGACAACTTATTATCTCACTATGAAGAGGTAAAATACTTATCATTTCTTTCAAACTACAGATGCAAATATGAAAGAAACAAGGAGATTCACACATGTAAGCATCTTGGTAATTATTCCCTTAATCCCAAAAAAATTATATTTGCTGTTCACATTGCAACAACTCTATTGAGATTTCTAATTTTTAGCTAATTTACAATGGGACCCTAGAACAAAAAATGAAATTTAATTATCCACAAATAACATTAAAAATGAAAACATGACCAACCTGAAGCATAAAGTCCTTGTATAAGATGTTACCCACGCCATGCAGAGCTGATGACACAGCATATGCGTACCTGCATAATACAGTGTTAGGTAAAAAATGGAAAATAGAAGAATATTATGGGTTCCCAAAGTTTCTGTATAATTACATCTCGAGAACCCAGCCAAAAGCTTTGTCTGCATCAGGATCGTTCTTCATTGCCAAGGAAACATTCATCCAAGTTGGAGCAATTTTTTTAAGAGCTTCCTACACAATTCATGATAAAAAATTAAAAAAAAACACAGACATGTATGTATAATAAAGTAAAAATGGAGGCTCCATGATTAATTACAGTTTATATGTACCTTCCCAACAATGACAGGAGAATTTCCTATGGGATCAATGTTGGTAACTGGTCCCTTTTCTTCAGGGAAGAACTTTCGGAGAATGGTCTCTTGCTTTGTTGGTTCAATATAAAAGAAAGGGAAAGCAGCTCCTAGGCCATCTTTAGATAAATTTGGTATGGGCTTTACTATAATGTGATCTGGCTCTGACATCAATATGTAGCTGCATGAAATTGAATACTGGTTTTAGTGATACAAATTTATCAAAGAGGAGAGAAGGCCAAGCAAAAATCGCTAGAGGCGAAACTGTCTTTCCAGGTGTTTGCTTACTCTTCCTCAATATTTGCCTGTTGTAGCCATTGCACAAAGGCCCAGGGTCTATTGAGAACTATATAACCCTGTATTGAAGATATAAGTTATATTAGATTTAAAAACAGTTCACAAAAAATTTGGTGGAATCTACCGGGAAAAATCCTCTCCAAGATAATAAATATGCATAATTGCATCATAAGCTTGGTACATATATTAGTGACGACAAAGCATTATCTAATAATTATTCAAAAACTACTTCTAACAACCTAATCAAAATATATTCAAAAAACCATTCAAATAATTTTGAATTATTATTTCCAAACAATCCCTCTTAATTCAAAATTTGTTAAAAATTTGTTTGACCAGTGATTACTTCCCATCACCACCACTGGAGCACTTCTCTCCACAATTTCTTCATGGAGCACTTCTCTCCAAAAATTACTTCTAGGTGCACTTCTCACCAATTTCATGTTGATGCACTTCTCATCAACAAGGACCTTTTTTTAAAAAAATAAATAATTTGGAGCACTTCTCTCCATGGTGTACATAATCACCAACAACTCAATTTCTTTTTGTCTTTTCATAGCCACTTGGACTATGATTTTTTGAGACACGTTCTTCATGACCACCACCAGCATCTCTTGTAGCAATGCCATCCAATTGCCGTTGTCTTTGATTTGTTCATCCATTAGCAGCTGATTTTTGACACCCAGTTACTCCATCGAACATAGCTCAGATATCATGTTAAATTTTTATAAATAAATGATAATTTGTAAAAACTAAACTAAAAGTACCAAAACAAAACAATTTTATTATATAGATTCCATACATCTGAAGTACTCCCGTAAGCCTCTTTATATAGGCTATACATCCAACAAATACGAATACACCTAACAAACAGTCTTATCCCACTAAAATCTCATCTATAATTTCTAAAACTACATTATCTAATAATTATTCAAAAACTACTTACCTAATCAAAATATATTCAAAAAACCATTCAAATAATTTTGAATTATTATTTCCAACATTGAGCTTCACATTACTCGAGGCTCGCGAGCCCAAAAGAGCTTATATGTTTCTATTATTTAAAATTTATATATAATAAAAAATTAATATGTATTTACAAATTTAACGGAGTTGAGCTTATCATATTCGACTTCTTATCACGATTTAGCATAGTCAATTCGACCTTTCGGCCGAACTGAAGGTTATTGAACTTATGTGAAGCCACGCTTCGACCTCAAAATTTATGGTTCAGTAGAGTTTAAGCCCGAACTTTTCAATCAAACCTTGAGTCTAGCAACTCGCTCCGCTCATTTACACCCCTAATATAGATCATCAGAAATTATATTGCGACAAGAAAAGAATAGACACTAGTCAGTATTCCAAAAGTTCTGTCCTAACTCAACAAGCAATTCAATTGTAAAACACAATACTGTCAAATATCACTTGTGAAGGATGTTCCCTGGACTTTATCGAAACTGTTGCATTATATTAGGTCAAAGACATTTTCTTGTAATGAACTGAATCAACCCCTCTTTCCAAGTTCACATCTTTTTTTAGCATTTTTAACTTAAACCCTTAAACTATACCCCACAAAACTAAAATTCAGCTTAAAATACACATACCCAAATCAAAATACATACAAAAATACCTGATCCATGCCATCTTTAAGTGGTTGAGCAACAAAAGTAGGGATCTCATCCATCAAATCATCAGCTTTCCCAGAATGCAAAATCCTAGTAAACCCACCCATATCAGACCCTTGTTCATCTTTAAACTTCTTAAACCAATAATACATAATTCTTGTTTGCCAAGTATTATAAACCCCATCAGAAGCTGTAACTGCTGTATGAAACAGTCTCTTTTTCTTGATTTCTGGGCCTGATTGTTTTTCCACTGGCATTTCGATAATTGGGTCTTTGGGAAACACAAGCCCAGTTCTTGATTTTTGGGTTGATGGGCCTGGGAAGTCTTGTTTGAGTGGAGCATTGGCTGATATGATTATGTTGTATGTGATTAGTGCTACTGAGAAGGTTGTGACTAGAGTGAAGAATATGTTTCCACACCCCATTTTTGATTTAATTGGCTTGGTTGGCTAGAACATTTGGGTTTAGAGGAGAGAAGTTAAGAAAGTCTTCGTTTGTAAGCTGTGATTGTTTGTGACAGAGAGAGGGAGTTGTTGAAGAAGATGGCTAATTGACTAGTTTTAGAGAGTGGTACACAGGTATTTTTTATTCTATTGTTTGTTTATTTTTAGATTGTTATTTTTGTTGTTTTCTTCGTTTATTTTTTCCGCGTCTATTTTATTCATTACATCTTCAAATTTGAGTTATAACTGGTTTTTTCGAGATCTTGCTTAAAATTGCATCAGTTTATCTCTCATTTTCGAGTACTCAGTCAAATACTTGGTTAATCAATATTTAATTGCCTGAATAATTTTTATTCAATTTTCGCTCTATTCAAAATGGGGTTTCGCCTTTCGATTAATCTTTCACATGGAGAATAGATTATATGAAATATTTAATAAAATTTTGGGTAATTTGAATCGGGCTACTTGCAAGTAATTCAAACTCAAAATCGTTTAACTGAGCTCTTATTCGAGCTTAACTCCAACACAAATTCAAACTTATTTAGTTAAACGAGTCGAGCCGAACTTGACTAGAACCTGGATCGCGAATACTCAGCTCAAACTCATTTATAATTTATAAATAAATTATTTTTAATATTTGTATATTGAATTTAAAAATATTTATTAAATATCCTGCTTAAATCATTCGTATACTGAAAAAATATTAAAAAAAATTAAATCATTTTTTCAATATTTAACTTAAAATATTTAAGATGCTTTTTAAATACAGAATATGATAATATACAAATAATGTACATATGTTCATCATTATTATATGTATAGATGTACTATTTATATTTCTGTCTATAAAATAATAATATTATGTTATATTAAGTGTAAAAATATTATTTTATTATTAACTATATCTATAAAATTCTAATATAATTAGATATTTTATAGTTATATATTTTGTTTTATATGTAAGTAATGTTTGCTAATTTAGTTTTTCCATTTATTTTTAAATATGTTATTATATTTTCTATCAATCATAATAATTATTTATTTTTATTTTATAATGTTTACTTTAAAATATTAACATAAATATAAAAATGTTTAATATCATCATGAAATATTTTTTATTAAATATATTATTTTATTTTCGCTAATATATAACAAAATTAATTAAATTTATATTAATTATATATTTGAAATTAATAATATTTTAAATATAGCTAATGATTATACGTAACACTTGTGTGTTCAATAAAATTTTATCTAATCATGTTTTAGCTTACCTTTGGTGATGCTCTAACAATGCTATGCTAGTGAAATGTGTATCCGAATTTGAAGGATTACTCAAATTGTGGAATGAAATCCTGTTTTTACTTGATTCTGAAGAGGTTAAACTTGTATTTAATTAAGTGATATTCCCTTTATTTACGGGGACAGATCTAGAAACTTTGATTTTGATTTAAGGGACTATCATCTAAATTTTGGAAAGACATCATAATTTAAAATTTTAAGTCGGCAATTTTCTATATTATCAAAAATTACCTTGTGTCCCTTACTAAATCGGATCTGCCCCTCGTCTCTTGCTATCTTTTTTTACAAGATATGCATCCGAATTTATGGGATTGGTATGTTATATCTATCCCAGACTTTGATAACCATGACAAGGATCAGAACGAGAATTTGAAAGAGGCTATTGAATACGCGGACAGTGCTGGTAATAGATGATGATATTAGTATGGAGTCTAACAATTTAAATCCTTCTTCGAGTTCTTATTGGAAACACTACTAAAGGCGCTACACATACTGTTGCTACTGATGCTTGTGAGAGTGTGACATGATTTGTGACATCATGACAGCTGATAGTCCAGCTGGCATAACAAACTCCACACTGCACATTCTTTGTATATATTGTAAATAGATTGGCGTATGGGTTAGTTAGTTAGTTACACAAAAACTCTCTCTCTCTGTTCTTCGTCTCTGTAATTCGTCTTCAATCTTCAACATGTAGAATACACATAGTTTTGTTCATTAATGGAGTATTGTGAGTTCAAGCTTTACATTTCAGTAGCTTTATCTTTGTTTAGCAATGGTGATCATACATATAAAATAACATAGTATCAGAGCTAATCACGATCCAAATTTCTGTAAAATCGGAGTTTGAATCGTGTTAATAAGTTCTAAATCTCTGATCTCAGGTGTTATCTTCTCCGATCTCAGGTGTTATCTTCTTCATTTCTCAGGCATTGTCTTCACCATTTCTGCTTCTGTTATAAAAGCTTGATTCTTAGTGATTCTGTGTAATTGTGCAATACACATCAACATTCGTAGATTATTTCTTGCTGTTTTTAGTGATCTTATTAAGATTTGAGTATCGATTTGTCAAATTCTCTTCATTTTTCATTACGTTCTTCTTTGTCGATATGACTACTCGAGTTGTTCAAGATCCGTCAAGTGTTTACTTTATACATCCATCTGATTCGAGTACAACTCAATTAGTATCTGTTAAATTCAATGGAGAAGGATTTAATAATTGGAAATGTAGCATAATGCTTACTCTATCTGCTAAGAATAAACTCTGTTTCGTTAACGTAACAATTGATATTCCTGATTCTACGTCGATAGATTATAAGCTTTGGGAACGATGTAACGATCTAGTGATTTCATGGTTACTATTCAATTTAGATAAAAACATTGCTCGGAGTGTGCTATTTCTAAAGACAGCAAGATCGATTTAGTTAGATCTTGAGAGTCAATTTGGTTATACATCAGTGACACAAATTTTTTCTCTAGAATAGAAGTTAGCAGATATGAAACAAGGTCAGCAAACTGTTTCTTAATTCTATACTCAAATCAAAACTGTATGGGATTCCATGGATATAACGACTCAAAAATTTAAGTTATATATTTAAAGGTGTTAACGTGTGAATGTGAATTATTTTCTGTGAATTAGACTTTAATATTTCTATTTTATTTTATTCCAATTTGATACATTTTTGTTATAAAAGAAAGTGTATGATACATATCCAGATGTGAATATGTGGAAATATGTTAGAGATGTTTTCTTGGCAATCGCTGGAATTATTATTATGTGTGTGTTTTTGAATTATACGTGTTAATTAAAATTTTGAAATTATGTGAAATTTGATTGTTAAAACTACTTTTAAAAATACTCTGAGTATTCAAAAATTATGGGATTTGCTTTATAATTTTATTTATTAATTAAAAGACTTTCTAAAAATATACCCATCCTTTTTTTTTTTTACTTTTAAATTGGTTATATTGGTTTTTCAAGAATAATGGGTATAATAAACATTAGTTTTTCAAAATTTATAGTTTTCACATTATAATGAATAAAAATATGAGGTAGTAGCTAAAATGGATCTTTTAATTTTAAAAACATATTTTTACTGAAAACTTATTTATTTTAATAGAATAAAATTTAATAAAGCTAAATTGTGAATAATATATTAATAATAAAATAGAAAACATGCATTTGTGAAATTACTAAAATGCCCCTCAGGGCATAAAACCCCAAGGGGTCGGCATTGTGTGCAGCGTGCGTGTGTTTCCCCTGTTTCTCTCCTTGCTCTCGGGTGTATGTCTCTCTCTCCCACCTCTTCACCCCTTTTGCTTGATCTTAACATAAATCCACTTGATTTTATGGGGTTTTGATGATTAACACATCCCCAATCTAAATCAAGAGTGATTTGTGTATGCATGTTTTGTTTGAAACCCTTGCTTCGAATTCTTGCTTGTTTGTGCTTAAAACTGAAATTGATTGATGATTAAGTGTTACCCATGAGTTTATAATCAATAATCTGTATAAATTTCGGTTGGAAATCCAAATTTTGGGCACCACCGAGTTCTTGCCGCCATCGGTGATGAACTCCGGTGAACCGGTGGTGGGCAATGATGAAGAACATGATTTTGAATCCTATTAACTTTCGCAAATTTGATTTTTCAGTTGCATGTGATGATTATATGTGATTTTGATAATTTTGATTTTATTAGTTTATGCCATGATTAGGATAATAGTTAAATTGTTGATATTATAATCTTATTATGTGAATTCTATGTGCAAATTTTGATTTTTAGATTAGTGCTTTAATTTCCAAATTTTCAGATTTGATTATTGGATAGCTGGGATTGAATTCTTGATTTTTGAATTAGGATTAAGATGTTAATTATGGTATAAATGATAGTTAAGTTGAATTGATGAATTACTTGGTGTATTGGTGAAAAATTAGAAAGTGTTGGTTAGTAAAATTGTATAAAAAGGTCATGCCGAAATTTTGTCAAGGATTATGTGAATTAAGGAGTGTAGAGGGTGTATGTAGGTGTATGAGTGAGTGTGTGTGTGTAAGTGTTCGGGTGTGTGTGTGCGGGTGTGTGTGTGTACAGATGTGTGTGTGCATGTGTGTGTACGGGTGTGTGTGTATATAATATGTATGTGTAAGCAAATTTTGTATACAAGAACGTTTAAGGTGAAAACGAGTTTTAGAGTATAATAATATGAATGTTATATGTATAGATGTAATTATAGAATAGTGGTGCTTAAAGTGATGGTCTTATTTCAAGTAAAAATGTATGTAAGATTTCATGAGTACGTGTAAGTGTGATTATGCTTAAAGTCTATGAAAGTGTATTTCAAGTATGCGAAAAGATAAAATAAGTTAATTAAAGAATGCGAGCATGTTATATGCAAAGAAAAGTGTAAGTCGAATGGTAAATTATGATAAGGTCCAAGGTCTATTAACTTAAAGAAAGGATATTAAGTTAAGTATGTGTGAACGCTAAGTGAAAATGTGCAAGGTGTTATGTGTAAAATTAAGAATAGTATCTAAAAGTGATAATAAATTATGGTATGCTTTATATGTTATGTGTTCGGTGATTATTTGATTCTAGTAAGTATATATGTATTTTAAGTGTATCATGTATGTTTCGCGAAAGGGTAGTACTTAGGATTAGCTATTGATGAATAGTACTTTTGTGTAGGTGAACATAGGAGTTCGGAAGCTACAGAGGATAGGACTCGAAGTAAGCGAGCGATAACTGTGTATCAAAGCAAGTGTATATCTCACTTGCAAACCTATTACTGTTCCGTTTATTTTCCATTTATATTATTCTTTAATTGTGCTATCTTGTGAACCTTAATACCTCAATTAAATCTGAAATTGAACCTTTATCCTTTGATGCTTATTCATTTGAGGGAGTTACCTAAATTCATACTCATCTTTGACATTCTTAAAGATTGACTATTGATAGAGTATATATTTATATATATTTTATATGATTTTATTCCTCATATTTGTTATCTTACATTGATTTGGATTTC
>PHNY01265736.1:0-11745 GCA_003724115.2 Anethum foeniculum | reverse complement strand
AAAATAATGTGTTTTAGTTGAAAAAGTTAATTGATTAATAATTAGTAATTATAATATTTTATTTTATTTTATTAAATAGACCTTCCCGTGATATTTTTTGAAAAGGAGGTGTTTTAGTTGAAAAAATAAAAAAGGAAACTTATTTTAGTTGAATAAGGTAATTGCTTTATATGCTAATTATAAATAATATAACTTTAAAAAAAAAAGGTCCTAAAAATAATTAAATAAAGGGCAATTAAGTAAAAATAATGAAATTATTAAGCAAGGGTAATTAATTAATTTCGGCTAGTACCATACCGTCTGTTTACCAAACTTTTAATGTTTCGTCTATTATAATATAGAATAGATAGATATATTAGCTTTATCCCGTGCGATGCACAAATTTTTTTTAAAAAATTATTTAACTTTTAATTTTTATTTGAACTGAAATTAAATAGAATTACATGCGTTATTTCAAAAATGTAGCATATTTGTAATTTAAAATATAAAAGATAATGTGTTTTAGTTGAAAATATTAATTGGTTAGTTTTTAGTAACTATAATGTTTTATTTTATTAAGTAGAATTGCCCGTGATATTTTTCGAAAATANNNTGTGTTTTAGTTGAAAAAGGTAATTGGTTTTTATACTATATTATAAAGGGATTTAAATAAGAGTTATTAGTAATTATAATATTTTATTTTATTAAATAGAAATGCTCGTGTTATTTTTGGAAAAAGAGCAAGTTTTTTTATTTAAAATATAAAAGGTAATATGTTTTAGTAGAAAAAGGTAATTTGTTAGTTATTAGTAATTTTTATATTTTGGTAAATAGAATTGCTCTTGATATTTTTGGAAGAGAGTTGTTTTAGTTGGAGAAAATAANNNNAAAAGGTAACGTGTTTTACTTAAAAAAGGTAATTGGTTTAAAAACTAATTAAATAAGGGTAATTAAGTAAAAATATTGAAATTATTAAGTAAGGGTAACTAAGTAATTTTAGCAAGTACCGTACCGACCGACCGACTGACTACCAAACTTTTAATGTTTCGTCTATTATAATATAGAATAGATAGATAGTATAGACTAGCTTATAATAAGCACGATGCACTTTTTTTTATTTGTAAAATTTTATTTTTATAATATGTGACTTCTAATATTATTTCAATATTATTTTTCTTTTTGATAATTTGTTGCAATATTTTTAGAGCAAATATACGGATATTGAATTGAATTGCTCTTTGGGCGATTTATATTATATTGCCATATATAGTTCTATTTATAATTATATCATTGTATGATATTGTGGTGTTTGAAAAATAGTAAGATAATGTATCCTTTTTAAATAAAAGGCACAAAAATAATTAAATAAAAATAATTATTCTACAATCCAAATTTTGATCTAGCATAGATAGATAGAACGATATAATAGCATATAATATAATTTGAATATATATTAGTTTTGCTTCATAATATAATAAATTGCAATTTAAATTTATTTAGAAGGAGCATTAGCTGCATCTTGCAAAGCAGAGACCTCTCTCTGCCATGACAACTAGCGGCCATTGCATAACATAACAACTTCCATCACTGATTACTCTTTTCTTTTTCTTTTTCTACGTATATTATATCTATACATATATAACACGCAATCGCCCATATTATCAAATTCAAAAGTGACAAACATCGGATCTTCTCGGGTTTTCTCGATCCACAATGGCTTTCAGGCGCCTTCTCACCCAGGTCAGTGCAACACTTCGATTTATTTTATTTTATTTTATTTTCAGTTCTTGGGGTTTTTAATAGATAATTTCATATTTTTTTTTATTGATAATTTGGTTCTTGTTTAATGACTTTGTTTTGAAATAATTTATATCGTTGTTGTTTATATTTTTTTATTAGGGTTTGTTTCTGGGTATTGTTTTAAGATCAATGTTGGGCTTTTCGCATATTTTATTCAAGATAGTGTTATTGGTATACTTTAATACCCAAAATATTAGTTTAACGAGTAAAGAGAGTAAAAATAGACCGTCTTCGTTATGTCGGGACTGGGAAATAAAAATTATTTTACCAAGATTATAATATTATCAATTATTATTTAATCGAGATTCAATTGTATATGGTTTATACTAATTGAGAACCATATTGAGCATTGATGTAGGACAAGTTAGGTTAAGAAAGGAGTTAAAACAATGGGACAAGGGCCTATATGTGCAGGTGCAGAGAACAGGTTGAAAACACAAAAATTGGGCCAAGTAAATATAATTTCCTAGAAAATTAAATACTTATTTATATACACTACCATAATAAATTGAAGGAATTAAATCCTTTATTTTATTTTAGTACTATATAATCTATAATGTAGAAATTAGAATGTTCCTAAATTGATCATATAACTAAAATACCTAATTAAATATAATCAAATTTATTCCTAAATAATATCATAAAATATACTCCCTCCGTCCCGCCAGGAGGGCTTGGCACGCATTGTAATGCTTATAAAAAGTATAGTTCTATAAATTTTTTTGGAAATTTTTTTCTTCTGTATAAAAATATATTTGTTTAACTTTTATTCAGAAAAAGAAAATTTTAAAAATAAATTATGGAACTATATTTTATAAGAGCCTTAAAATGCGTGTCGAGTGCACGGTTCCCAACGTAAAGAACCTGATGGGACAGGACAGAGGGAGTACATAAATTAATTTGTTAATTTATTGTTCTCCCTCCTTCAGAAAAACTTAAGCACAAGTTTTATAGTGAAAAAGAATCCGCCATTATGTTCATTTATGGGATAATGCCACCAACCTTCGCAGAAATTGAGCAAGAAACTGACTGCTTTCAACATGAACAACAATCACATGGAAGGATCAATCCCTCCGCTTACCAAAAAAAATAATATTTCATTCACTCCAATTATCATCGTGCTTGGTAGTATATGCTTTATAATTTTTTGTTTAAAAAGTTTCTGAACAAGTCTAAGGATGATTTTGAGGTTACACAACACGAAGAAGATGTAAAGAGAAGTGATGCTATTAAAGTTGACACGGAATCCGGACGAAAGTAATGTTTCACAAGGAGATTGAAATCTGAACTATTTGATGAGGAACTTCGAGTTTAGAATTTGTAGCCAAGTCATGCTTATGAAGGAGATTTGAAAGAATTCGATGAGTTATCTTCCGGTTCAGAAGGTGACTGAATCCATAAAGAAAAATATTTTAATATGAGATTTGTTGACAATAGTAAGATAATCAAGGACATATAGAATTCAGTCCAGAAGATTCCAAAAGGCTTATAGAATTCTCAGTTCAGATGATGAGACAATTCATAATAATCAATCTAAGGAAGTGAAATGTGTTAAAGATGCCACGAAATGTAATGCTATTAAAGCAGATTTGGAATTTGGATTTTTAGGACAAGAAACTTTTGAGATCGAAAGATAAGGAAATTCGTAATGGAAAATCTAAAAAACGGAGGTCCATTAGAGCTGGTGGATAAAAATAAGAGTTTGATAATGGTTGATGCTTAACAAGGAAATACACCAGGGGTGTGCATTCGGTTCGGTTAACCGAAAACCATACTGACTAACCGAAATATTTTCGGTTCGCTTAACCAAATTATATAATCCGGTTCGGTTTTGGGTAGCATTTTTTTCACTATTCGGTTATTAACCACCGGAAAACCGAAAAAAAAACCAAAATAATTATATAATATAATAAATATATATATATATATATATATACACACACACACACACACACACACACACACACACACACACACATAATTCTACATGTAGTTGCAGGCTTCCAGCCTACATTCGGACAATGACTCTGACGTACTCTTATAATTTTATATGACGGATGTATTAAAACTCCTATTGATATTACTGTAGATTTAATATTACTTAGTTTCATGATTTTTTTTTTATTAACAAAACTATAGTTGCTCCTGCTAGTTAGGCTATCACTGTAATATGCTTTAGTACTGTAGGAAAAGGAATATTGATCTGCTAAATTTTTAAACTTAAATTGGTAATGGACTGGAGTCAACAACTACTTCAATTATTATGTAGTCTACTGATTTATGATTTATGTTTACTGATTTCATTCACCTTATTTTCAAACTTTATTAGTTTCAAATTCTTGTTAATATATTACATTTAATTTATTTATAGTTGTTAAATATTGGCTACGAAATTTATGTCTTTATTATTTTATTTTTTTTGTATTTTTCTATACTTTGAACAAATTTCAGTTTCTAATTGGTTTTTGGTAATAACGGAAAAAAAATACTTCGGTTCGGTTTTATAACCGAATTAATTTCGGTTCGGTTTTCGGTAGCGATTTTAGGTGTATTTCGGTGTCGGTTAACTGAATTAAAATTCGGTAATTTGGTTCTGGTTAACCGAATGCACACCCCATAGCACCACACTAGTGTGCATTGCTTTGATGGGCTTATTAAGTTTTGTTTAGATTTTTTGTTTCAATTTTTAAGAAAACATTAAATTCGACATACGGTACATTGAACCTTAATAATATTCATGATGAAACTTGGTTGGTTTTTGACTCTCTGTTATATATATGTATAGTTGCATTTTCTGGAAGTCCTAGCACATTGTTTTATGTATTTTTTTGTCCTCTGCTCGTCTCCTGGGGTGATTGATGAGCAAGACTGCATTCTTTAATAGCATTCACAGCTTCCTCAGTCGGCATTGAAATTTAAGTCCACTGCCTCCCTGGTCATGGAGGAAGCATAGTGAGATTAGTCCACTACAATTTTCATTGATGTATACAAAGGATTCGAGCTTTAAATTCTTTAATTGAAAGTGATCTCTTTTGCAACTGTTTTTTGGGTATATATTCAGTAAACTCAAACTCCCACATGTCTTCTAATTTACCTTTAAGCAACAACAGCAAGATTAGTTAATAAAGCTACCTGGAAAATTCTTAGGCTTGAGCACATATCCTCACTACGGAAAGCATTACAACATATAGAACAATGCCTATTATGCTCAAATCTCGTGGTTGCCTTGTGAACCATCAAATTTATTTTTTTTGATAGGCACCATCAATTTTGTCATATGAGCCTTTTTTCTATCTTTCCATATTCTTAGACTTAGAGGAATGTAGCATAGTTATCCAGCCAAGTCTTTTACGTAAAAAAAAATAAAATTCAGTGATCTTCGGCCTTTTTTTTTTTTAAGGTATATAGTTCGTCTTTTTGCTGCCATCTTATTCTTTCTTTTTTTGTACAGTTCGCAGAAAAGCATCGAGAGATCAATCACTTAAACTTCTCTGCTAGGTCTTATCTCACATCAAGAGCGGTTGAAAGTGGCAGAGGTATTGCCTTCTTTATTCTAATGCAGTTTCTTTTTTATTTCTTTTCCGCAAGCACAAATAGTTCTTATAGTTCCTCAACTTGGTTTTGATAGGTCCATATAAACTTATGAACCACTTGGTTGACTAATTATTCAATTTATGAAACACTTGGTTGACTAATTATTCGGTTTAAGTATGCACATCATTTTATGTTTTATAAAGATAAGAAAAGTTGCATCACAAGTCAAAATTTTTATGCAGAGGACGCGGAAGAGCATATATAGTGATAGTTATATACTTTATCCCTTCTAAATACTGTTTGTTTGTCCAGTTTGGCTTATTAGACTACTCACATTTATCTCATATGTAGATTTACATGCACTGTTCTGCATAAAGTCAATGGTTAAAGTAACTTCAGGGACTTTCTTCACATAAAGATGTCATGTTTATTTATCTCTTTGAGTTTTTGGTTTGCAGGTATCTGTTATTCACTTATTAAAAATGTAAAAATTTTCTTCATACGTTACCTGGGTGTCGTTGTTTGTTAATATTTTAGCTTAGAAAAGTTCTATCAAAGAGAAAACCGAGTCCTACAATATATACTCTGCAAACTAAATAATTGATTAATTATCAGCTCTCTTAGCGGTTAAGAAGATTTGTTGTTGCTGAAATGTAGTATAATTTACTTTAGATTTTAGATTCTATTAACTGTTTAAAGAAGTCATACAGTTATTTTACGGCACTAATTGATAAAGCATTTTATAAGTATAAATCCTGTTGTTTTTGTTCTTTAGTTCAGTGTATTGAGTTTATTGACTTCTCATTCTTGTGTAGTGAGTAGTCTTCCTGGTGGTACTCGTCGTCTTCATTCAAGCTATATTGGACGTTTAGCTCGGAGAGTACGTGATGCAGATGGATCAGGTGATGCTGCTTATCTCAGAGAGCTTTCACGGCGAAATGATCCAAATGAAGTGATAAGATTGTTTGAAAGTCAACCTTCATTGCACACCAGCCAATCAGCACTTGCTGAATATGTCAAGGCATTAGTTAGAGTTGATAGGTTGGATGAGAGCGAGTTGCTTAAGATGTTACAGAGAGGTGGGTTTCTTATTAGAATTCTGCTTTTGTGTTTAAACTATTTTTCCAGTATTGAACATGATTAAATCATAAAATTGTTTTGCTGGTTAACCTATCTGAGTACTGACTTCTTTGAAAATTGTTGTTGCATAAAAATATTACTCTTTTAGGCTCAATTGTCAGTCCTCTATTACGTTTACCAACATTATTGGCCTCCACTTTGCATTTAATGGTTGCGGTTTAATTATATGATTATGTTACAAATTCTATGTCATTCAAACAACAGAATCAGAAATAGAACTTCAAAGTTACAAATTTTCAACAAATAAAGAATGTATTTAACTTTGTTAACATATTTGATTAACAAGTCCTCAATACATTGCAATGAATATGGAGATATGGTTCTGAGCCATTCCATTTCTAAATGAGACGGGGGGACACCAAATTACCTCTAGATTTAGCTGATCATTTTGTTTGGTTACTATTATACCGTCTGTAAAGTGAGATGCATTCACACATATATATATGCAGTTGTGTATATATATGATTACTATGAAGTACGAAGTATGAACTGCAATGACCTAGTCCTTGTAGAAGAAGTTGCAATGAAATTCCTATTGTTTCCATTGGGTTGTCAAATGCTATACTCACTGACAAGTCTACATAATTCTACCCAGGAGCTTCAGGTTCTAGTATGTTGCGGGAGGAAAGTATTGGCAGCCTTGCAGCTTTTGGAAATGTGGGTAAAAGGACAAAAGGCAGTGTTCTAGGAACATCCTCTGCTCCTATACACACGGTGGCTACAGAGGGGGGAAGCATTAAACAACAATTGTGGCGTACTGTTCGAATATTAGGCTTGGCCTTTCTCATCATTTCAGGTGTTGGGGCACTTATTGAGGATAGAGGAATAACTAAAGGTGCTACTTATATCTAACTGATTGGCACCATAAAAATCTTTCTTAGAATATGTCTTTGATTCATCGAGTGTTACCTTTATATTTTCTACACTGCAGGGCTTGGTCTCCAAGAGGAGGTGCAACCCACCATGGAATCTAAAACAAAATTCAATGATGTAAAGGGTGTTGATGAAGCAAAAGCAGAGCTAGAAGAGATTGTTCACTATCTTCGGGACCCTAAGGTAATTACATCATCTTGACAACATTTTAAGAGAACCTTATTGTACCATTTCCTCTTTGTCTGAACTCTGAAATTAAATATTGATTTAAACGGTCATTAGTATCTCGTCATGTGCATTTCTTAGCTTCTTGTTTGTTACAGCGCTTCACTCGTCTAGGTGGGAAGCTACCAAAAGGAGTTCTGCTGGTTGGTCCTCCTGGCACCGGAAAAACTATGTTGGCAAGGGCTATAGCAGGAGAAGCCGGGGTTCCTTTTTTCTCATGTAGTGGCAGTGAGTTTGAAGAAATGTTTGTTGGTGTTGGAGCCCGCCGAGTGAGAGATCTTTTTTCAGCTGCAAAGAAGCGGTCCCCTTGCATAATTTTCATTGATGAGATAGATGCCATAGGAGGTAGTCGCAACCCAAAAGACCAGCAGTACATGAAGATGACTTTGAACCAATTGCTAGTTGAACTGGATGGCTTTAAACAAAATGAAGGGATTATAGTAGTTGCTGCTACTAACTTCCCTGAATCATTAGATAAGGCCCTCGTGAGACCTGGAAGATTTGATCGTCACATTGTTGTTCCGAATCCAGATGTTGAAGGCCGGAGGCAGATAATGGAATCTCACATGTCAAAGGTAAAATTGCTACTGAGTTGGAACTTATTTGGTAATTGGTGAATATGAGTGGCTCCCAACTAAAACCTAAAATTAGAACTTGTTGAAAGCATGGTAAGGTTGCGTCAACCATTGTTAATATTAAAATTTATTTGTGTCAAATTCTTTAATATAGGACAGTATATGGAACAACGAATTGAGACTTCCTCTACACATGATATTTGCGAAACACAATAAAATGAAGAACCAAATTTTAGTTCTTAATTCACAATCTTCAACTCTAAAATTGTAGTGAAGATTCAACCAATTGAAATTCGAACCTTAGGATTCATAGTATTCAATTATCTTAGAAATAGTGTACCAGACTCCATGTCTTTTGAAGCGACTTATCTTGCATCAGCATCATTAAAGATTTCAAATGAGTGCAATGGACATGCAAGAACAAATGAAAGCAAATTTGTAAAGGATGATTTATTTGTGCGAGAAGAAGTGTTTTGATTTTGCATTGTTTAGGTTTATCAAATGCTAACAGGGTATGTTATCACACTGGGCATTGTCAATGTGCTCGCTAGTTTGTCATTTTTGACTAAGAGTCTATATTTTACATTTCCTCTACATATTATTAGTTAGGATCATTATAAATTGCAAACAACCATTTAACTCTATATTTGAGGGATTTTCAAGCAATTCACATATTTTTTCAAAAAAAATACTGTATTGTAATATTTATTTTAACTCATCTCACTACATCTCAGTATTGTTATTGTTATCTTAAGAATTTTCATACTTCTATAATAATCAACATCTTATTAAATCTTTTAAAATTCTTTCCAAATCTAAGGTCTTCATGAAAACTGCCTCTACCCTAGGAGTAGGGTTTGGGTCTTCAATCTTTATACAGCTTGCCGTACCCTGACCTTACTTCCAATGTTATCTGGTTTGGTTTGTAAATTTTATTTATACTTTAATATATTAAATATCATGGTTATACGGTGTCTTGGGCCCTCGGCTAATGACACCTTTTGGCTTTTTCCCGTCAGCATTTTTTTATGCTTGGTTTAAATTGCAATAAGTTGCAAGTACAGGTAACTCTAATGATAATGTTTTCAAAAATCATTTGACAGGTTCTAAAGGGCGATGATGTTGATCTGATGATAACTGCCAGAGGAACCCCGGGATTCTCAGGTGCGGATCTGGCAAATTTGGTCAACGTTGCAGCTCTCAAGGCTGCAATGGATGGTTCCAAAGCAGTGAGCATGGCTGATCTAGAATATGCCAAGGACAAGATCTTAATGGGAAGTGAAAGGAAGTCGGCTGTTATATCAGATGAATCAAGAAAGCTAACAGCTTTCCATGAGGGTGGCCATGCGTTGGTGGCAATCCATACTGATGGGGCTCTTCCAGTACACAAGGCAACTATTGTTCCTCGAGGTATGTCTCTTGGTATGGTTTCTCAATTGCCAGATAAGGACGAAACTAGTGTATCCCGTAAGCAGATGCTGGCTCGGCTTAATGTTTGCATGGGCGGCCGAGTTGCAGAAGAGCTTATTTTTGGTGAAAATGAAGTTACATCTGGTGCATCTTCTGACCTCAAGCAAGCAACTAATCTTGCCAGAGCAATGGTTACAAAATTTGGAATGAGCAAACAAGTAGGGGTTGTTACCCACAATTACGATGACAATGGAAAAAGCATGAGCACTGAGACTAGACTTCTAATTGAGGAAGAAGTCCGAGAATTGTTGGAGAGTGCATACAATAATGCGAAGTACATCCTCACCACCCATGAGAAGGAGCTCCATGCACTTGCTAATGCATTACTCGAGCGCGAGACGCTTAGTGGAAGTCAGATTAAGGCCCTTCTTGCTCAGTCCAATTCTGAGAAGCAGCAACAACAGGTGGTTGCACCCCAGAGCAATTCGAAGCCCACCTCAGTTTCCCCTCCAGGGCCCACTGCCGCAGATTCTGCAGCATCCGCGGCTGCTGCAGCTGCAACTGCTGCAGCCAATGCAGCCAAGGGAAGAGGAGTTGCTCCTGTTGGATCTTAGCATAGGACTGCGAATGGCTTTTGTGCATACAAATATTAGCAATCAATTTGATTATTCAGAGAGCTACTGTAGTTTAATTTGGATCGCCTCTTAGGTCCTCGTTACACTCTGAGTGGGGAGGTGAAAACAAAGCTCTAGTAGAGTTGTAACAAGATTTCTATGTCGGTATTATACGTTTCCGGCTTTCCACCTCCCAGTGGATTTTAATTATCTATATCACTAAAAATAATCTAGTCTGCAGCAGTTTCCTGATTGTATAGTTTTTCTTTGGCTGTGTACTTTTATTTTTCAGACATGCAGAGCTTGGCATTGCAATGCTTTGATTCAGAAAAATTATTAGCTTCAGTTCAACTGGTTCAAGAAATCATTAATATATCTTACAATAAAAGCCAATCTTTGTTTATAATAATTCTTTTAATTTTTTTTAACGGTATTGCAGTGTACTCTGCAAGTACCTAGAATTTTCTTAAACAAATAGAATAGTTGTGTGTGCGCTTTTCTGCAAATTAAACAAATAATTTTCTTGCGGAGTAATGCTAAACTTAGTTATGAATAAAAAGTATGGGCGCTAAAACGTTAGAAAGGAAGGATGTTTGTGAAGATGGAGAGATGGATTTTAGATTCACGGGAGGTCAAAGGTAGTATAGGCCACTCAGACCGTCGAAGACACCGAGATTGAAGACAGTGAGATTGAAGACATCGATTACACTGGAAGGACACTACTGGTTACTATATTTTGGATCTATGGATTATCAACCTTCCTTGTACGGTGCAAGATTTTGGTGAGATGAGTTACAAATTTCAACGGTGGCTGTGAGATCCAGAATTTATATCTTAGGAAGGTCAATAAATAACTCCGATTCCCCATAACCAAACTCGTGTTATTTTTCAGATTTGCGCGATTCCATACATGTTGAAAAAGAGCCAAGCCTAATCACATCAGTTGCAATTAGGTGTTTGTGTCGCATTTGGTGGTGGTAAGATGTATTTCTTGAAAAAGAGTCGATCCTGATCATAGCATCAGTTATAATTAGGTGTTGGTGTCGCATTTGGTGATAAGATGTATTTCTTTATTTAGAAATTATGATGATTTTTATGGCTTTTGTAAATTTTTCAATCCTGCTCAATCTAACCCCATTGTCATTGCATAAAATCGACACTAGGTGAAGATCATGAAGTACATGATCTCTATTTGGTTCCCCTTGTATTTGTGGATCACAAAGTAATAGTGACTGATTTTTCTATAGGAATGTCGCTTCTTCATTGTATGCTTATCACCCTTCTGATGATAGATGGGAGTGTGTAGTGGAGGGCTTTGAAATAAAATGGTTATTGTATTTTTATTATACTAGCTTTATACCGGTGCAATGCACGAGAATTTTTATAAATATCTATTATTATTAAATTTAATTTAAAAATTCTTTTAAAGTTTTTTATAAATTTTTGTTTTACTAATAATTTTTAATTTTTTAAGTATATTTAATAATTTTGATCTTGATTTTTGGTTATTTATATGTATATTTTTAATATAAATATAAATAGTGTTATTTCTTATTTAATATATTATTTTCTCTTATATTTAATATAATTTTTAT
>PHNY01265676.1:1718-12912 GCA_003724115.2 Anethum foeniculum | reverse complement strand
CCTGAAGCAATTCCTACCAGATTTCGGGCTGGTAGGAAATAGTAGAGCAATTCCTACCAAATTTTTCTGAAATGAATTGGTAGGAATTGATTGGTAGGAAAAGGTCATTTTTCTTGTAGTGTAAATTACTGTCCCAGTGTTTTAAAACTTTTGCATTTGTTTCCGATATGAAGCTTCCTATCAAGTAAAAAGACTTGTTTACACAAATTTAAGCATCTAAGACTCAATGAGTTGGTCTTTGTGAACCTTTGATCCGAAAATGTAGATCATCAGAATTTAATTTAGTCGCCTCTTCTAAATGTTGTTCTTTCAATTTTGTGAGCATAATTGAACCACTTTGCTCTATTTGAAACCACCATCTGGTTTCACCATCTGACACATTATAAATGTAATGTATACCCTCGTTAATCTTCTGGCACTTATTCAAAGGATGCAAAGTAAACAACGGAACCAAAAGGACTCTTTCAAATTAAGCTTCAACACAGTTTTTGACCAATTCCATTAGCTCAAAGCCCCCTTAAAATCATCGTATTCGAGTTTTAATACACTGCCAATCCTGCTATTTAAAACTAACCAATTAGTAAATAAAGCACCCAATTCAGTATAAACAACCTGCTAATCCAATTAAAGTGTCAGACTACATCAAGGCACTCACCTTCTAATTGTAAGTATCTAGTTTTTATTGTTTTTGGGACAACTCTAAACTGATATCTAAATACAAGAAGAGAAGAAAAAAGTGATTCATCTCTCTATTCTACAAGAATAAAAAAAACAATTTCAACTAAATCTAAGAACCCTATACATGTATATGTCGGGTGTTTAATTAAAAAAAAAAAGATGAAAAAGATTATGTTCTTACTGTTTTACCCTTGTCCACATTAAGTTTTAACGACCGAACTAACTGTACACACCATGAGCCTCTAATATGCATCTATACTAAACTATAATAACCGGAATAGGATATAATTTGTAGTTTGGATAAGCCCTGATTTTGGTTTTTGGTTATCTTTTTCAATCACAACCGTCAGATCTTCTTGATCAAATAATAATAACTGTTAGATCTAGATACTAAAAGAATACACTTTTCAAGTTTTCAGGTTCGAACCCCGCCAACAACAAACATTAATATCATTAAACAGTCTATATACTAAAAGAATACACTTTTCAAGTTCTCAGTTTCGAACCCCGTCAACAACAAACATTTATATAAATATTATTTATAAAGATACATATAAGTTCTCAAATTCAAATCCCACCAACAATAAACATTTATATTATTATTTATAAAAATATAAATAAAGTTAATGGTTCAAATTTCATCAATCATATATATTTTACGCTATTTAATCTTAACCGTAAATCATACACATTCAAATTAAGATTATCATTTTATGATTGTTAATTTTAGTATTTATTTATTTACATTAGAATTTCATAAATTATATATAATATAAATGAAATTATTTGGTTTCATCCTTACAATCTGTATCCTCAACTTGTATAATTTTTTAAATTGGATCTTTCGTATTTGTGTCTAACATGCTCAATTTTGACTAAAATTTTCTCCCATTTAACAATTTTTGCATTCTCAAAATGTATAATAGTTGAAGTTAAGATGCAATTAGTGTTGAAAATAATTTAAAATAATTTGATTTTTTTTTAAATCTTGTTGATTAGTTTGTCAGTATTTATTTTAAATATTAGTAGATAAGAAATTATTAAATAAGATAAATGCTAAGTTTTAGGAATTTTGGTTCTTTGCATATAAAACCAAAGGTAGTTCTTAGGATTAAAATGTAGCCTATATCAACATTATGTCTCATGTTCTTTTCTTTTTATTTTATGCTAAAAACACTTGCAAATGGTATCGAGAGACTTAATGATCTTAAGGGGCTTGTGAGTTTTTGAGAGAAAACATAACCCTGACCTCAAACCACACATCAATCTTTCTCGAGTGAAAAATATCAAGTATGGTCTACCAAGATGAAAGCTCATTTAAGAGAATTGGGTTTATGGATGTGGTTTGAAATTGAGAGTGTAATACCACCTATAGCAAACAATACAAAACTAGATCACATCATGGCTCATGATTTGAATTGAAAGGGTGATAACACATATAACAAACAATTCAATACAAAATCAAATCATGGCTCCAAAGATGAATCAAGAAAGGCTTCAAGGGCTTATCAATAACTCATGTTGCTATCAAAATCAATTTTCACAAGAATCATGACGTGTGAAACAGGAGGGGTTGGCATACTGTATGAAGGCAATGCAGAACAACGGATGCAAGTTTTAAATCTAAAATATTGAGACATTAACTATACCAAAAAAAAAAAGACCCCATAACTATGATACTCAGAGTTGGATACAGTGTGTCAATACGACACATGTCCGAGTGTCGGATTCGGTGATCTTGAAAAATTAGGACACGTGGACACTGACTAAATTTTAGACACGGGTATGGGGAACACGGTATAATTAAAATAAATAAATAAATTATATACAAATAAACAAATAAATATATTCATCATTTTCTATTTTTTTTAAGTATTATTCAATAAAAACATAAAGCGAACTACTCAATGTTTTTAAATAAAAAGTACATGACTATAGGTTTGTACTATATTAACTAATAATACTAGCTTAGAACCCGTGCCATGCTCGAATTTTCTTTAAATGATATGATTTGATAATAAATATATATAATTATATATACGTATATATTCGTGATACTTTTGGAAAAAGAGGTATTTTAGCTAGGAAAATATAAAAAAAAATAATGTGTTTTGGCTGAAAAGATATTTGGTTAATTATTAGTAATTATAGTGTTATTATTTTATTTTACTAAATAAAATTGCCTGTGTTATTTTTGGAAATTGGAGGGATTTTGTTAGAAAAAATATATAAGATAATGTGATTTAGCTGAAAAAGGTAATTAGTTGGTTATTAATAAAATTATAAAATTATTATTTTATTTTATTGAATATAATTGTCTGTGATATTTCTGAAAAAAAGGTGTTTTAGTTAAGAAAAATAGAAAAAGTATTGTGATTTAATTGAAAAAGGTAATTTCTCATTATATTTTTGGAAAAAAAAGTGTTTAAGTTGAGAAAATGGAAAAGATAGCGTGTATTATTTGAAAAGGTAATTGGTTAGTTATGAATAATTATAATATTATTAAATAAAATAAATTGACCGAAGACTAAAATTTATAGTATTTGGGCACCTATACCCATAATATACATTAATTTTGTATTAACCCCTTAGGCCCATTAATAGTTAATTAGGTAAAACTTTTAATGATTCGGCTGTTATAATATAATAATATCGATGAATACTATAGATTTGACTTCTACTCTAGCTTGGTTCCCAAGTCGAATCAAATACAAAACTGAGTCCAATATGGGCAAAACGAATTCAAATTCGGATTGAATTTACTCTAGCTTATATCCCGTGCAATGCACGTCTATTTTTAGTATGACTATTTAATCAATTATATATATATATATATATATATATATATATATATAGTAATTACAATAAATTTTATAATGAGATCCTCACTAAAATTGATTAAATAGTCATACGAAATTTAGTTAAAATATGAAATTAAGGATTGAAATTCAAGACCAAATTATCATGAATACATTAATTTTATTTTAGCACGCTAGACTTATTATACCGACCAACAGTTATCCAGTTTGGCTATAATTTCTTTTTAGCCTACTTTCATAATATATATTTACTTTGTTTTAACCCGCTAAGCTCATGACTTTAATAAAGTAGTATAGATAGATAAAGAATAATGAAAAAGGGTAGATTATCTTTAATTTGGTTTTAATTTTATTTTAGCCCATACTCATAATATACATTAATTTTATTTTTGCTTGATAGACCCATTATACCGATCAACAGATACTATATTGGTTTTAATAAAGTAGTATAAAGATTTACTTTTGTTTTAGCCCAGACTCCTAATATAGAGTCTAATATATATTAAGTTTTTAGCCCGCTAGGCCCATTGTACCGACCAATGAATTATTTTTTGGTTTGACTTTAATAAAGTAGTATCGATATATAAAGAATAATTAAATAAGATTATTTAAGTAAAAACAAGATATAAGGGTAATTAAGTAAAATAACCAAGTACCCAAAAATAGGTACTGTACCAGAATTTTAATGTTTCGACTATTATAATATAGTACAGATTTCTCTACTATATAAATTAAAAATGGCTGGATCCGGCTATCTACCTAACAAATGAACTAGACAAATTAAAAGTCCAAAAACATTTACAATTTAAAGAAGACTTTTTCTCCTTCAAATCTTGTACAGTGCGTTTCATTCTTTCTAGCCCATTAGTATTGTCACATAATACCACTCTTTAATATTGTGCATCCAATTTTGCTATCGTCCCGTCATACCAATGACATTCTTCATAATATTTAAATATTTAAAATAATCTGGACTATATGGAAGAGAGAATGATAGCATATCCAATATAACCTGACGTTGCTTCTTAGCCCATTATATTTCAAAGTCAACTCTCGTTGGTGTTCTTTGTGATGACATTTTTGACAAAGAAAATCAAGGAACACGACTGTTTTGAATAAATAAAGAGTTATGGAAGCCCTAAACTACTCTGGACAGAGGCTGCAGTGGCAGAAAATGGATGGATGCACGTGGCTGTTAGCAGTTGCTGGTGGTGGCTGTTGGCCACGGTTGCTAGCTGCTGGATTTTATTTTATTTTTGTTTTGTTAAATTGTAGAGAATTTGTTTGGTAAAAGGTTTAGATGAAGAAATGGTGGCTCTTGATACTACTTGATGTAGGATAAGAGTGAAATGAGGGTAAAAGAAGGGGTAAATTACCTATCTCCAATAAAAAATTAATTCAGATTTATCTCTATTCAATAAAGAAGTTTACAATTGCTTAAATAGAACTCCTAACACTTGGTGAACAAGTAACTTGGAGACTAAGTAAAATCCAAGATGAAAGGAAACAAATCCTTTCAATATTAACTCATACATATAAATTATCTACTATCAAATATCTAATTATCATATATATTTAGCATCTAGAATATTCCCAACTAGATAACATAATTACTAATTAAAAACATACTTATATCTTAATAATAATATAAAATAATTAACTAATTTAATTATTTTATGCTTCACATCCCATCTATTTCAGTCTCCATTCATAATCTCTTCCATCATCTTGTTTCATCATTTGCTTTGTTTTTCCCTTTTTTTGCTGTAATATCCCTCTGCAGCAACATGATGAGTAACTTCTCTAGCGACCTTCAAATTACTTTGGTAATGGAAAAGAAGTGTCGGTTTTCCAGATAGCGAATACGTTCCATATCCTGCGTCGATCCAGGGTCGGGTCAACACGGGTACGACGACCGGAAGTGACGAGTTGGAGCCATACAAGATTATTATGACAATTTGATGGCTGTGGTGAATAGAAGATCTACCTAGCTAGCAAAGTTGTAGAGAACAAGTTCGTAGTTTGCCTGAATGATTCGATGCAAAACTTTCATCTCTCGAAGATTGAAAAGATATTAGTGAATTAGTTTAGTCAAAGCTAATTAGTTCTTTTTAAGCCCAAGGACAAAGAAGAGCAAATCAGCCAAAATATCCCTTCATGTCTGCCTAGAAATATCCAATATCCCTTAATATCCGCCTATTATATGACATATTATTAGCCTCTTACTAAGCCTAATACAGCTGCTACATGTCAGACATTTACAACTATCAATATTTACAATTATAATATACACTAATATTGATATCTTAGTGATAATAGATGAACAATATTGACGGGTAACCCACCCACACTCAACCAAAAAACATAATTACTGTTGTTCACCGTACTATATTCTCAAGAAAGACGCGCATGGTACCAACTTGAGAAAATTTAAAAATCAAAACCTAATTTTTTAATATAATTTAGGCCAACTACTTCAGCCCCTTTAAACTTTAAAGCCTAATATTTTAACTACTCGATAGTTAGTGGTTCCCGCCTTTTAATGTTTGCTTGTCATGAATATAATCATATGCATGTTTATAATTTTCTAATCCTAGGCATACTCAGATAGATGTAAAGTTTTGCATACATTTAACCCTCCTGGACTACATCTTACCCTCCTTGTACCATATTATATGACTTGGGACACACTTGGTCGGTTTCGTTTAGTTTACGTCAACCCCATCTCTAGTACAAATTGAAAAAAGAAGTGGTGAAAATCTCAATATCATAAAGTCGAGCTATTATGGTAAAGTACTATACTGGAGAAAAAAACATGAACAAAATACACTATATATACGATATCATTTTATATATTTACTTGTATATATAAATTGTAACCATCTGGAGCTTCTCGGAGAGTATGAATGTGCAAACCCCCACGTGATGAATCCAAAACCTGAAAGCCCCAAATTACTAACGTAAAACAAGGTTATAAATTTTTAAGAAGTTGAATCACGAGACTCGAGTACCACCCACACCTTGAAAACTCATCATCCATGCCGTATACCTAAAAAGTTTGGATCTTTTTTAGTCATATATAAAGGAAGGGTACTAAAAACCCGAATTAGAGTGTTTTGTAAGACGGTGGGGGCTCCTATTTATCCATAAGACCAGGCACTGTGGCAGGTTTAATTGAATTTTCTTTTTAATTTGTATCTATTGAGAAAATTAAGGAGGTAAATAGCATAAACTTAAAACTATAATTTAGAAGCACCAGTACTACAAATTTTCATATACTATCTCACAGCCCAAAATCAAAGATACACTTAAAAATCCGGAATCATATAGATACTCTTAGATATGAATACAATTCTCCAAAACTACCATAATATCCCCCAAAGTATTTTAAATGAACTCGACCTCTAATCTTTCATTTTTGAACTTTGCGTCCCACACACAAGTAAAACAATTATGAATAACTTTTGGGAAAAAAAAACTCTTTTGCCAATGAAGGAGACAAGTAAAGACATTAAGGCAATACACACTTATCCAAATAGCAAATGTCAGAGCATAGAACGATGTCCACTGCATATTTAAAAGAAAATATGCACATTCTTCATCTAAACTATCGCATTTAATGATTATTACAAGATTTCAGGGTTATTACTACAAATCTATACGATGTACTTTTGCATGAAACTTTAAGCATCACTGGTCAGCGAACTATAAGACATGGGAGGGGTTTTATAATACAGTAATAAGCTTAACCTACAACAACAATGCTTGATATCATATTGTCATCCATAATATTATTATGCTTTTCAGACTAATATACAAACAGAACATAGCATAAGAAATTTTATCATCAAGAGGAAAAAAAACAGAGCCAGAAACAAAAGCACAAGCCTATACAAATTTAAGAATATAAATGATAGAAATGTTACCATGAGAAATTTGTGGGGAAACCCAATTTTGAATCAAGTAGAGAAGCACCCATATCAAGAAAAAGTATCAACCACGGATTATGACTAAAACGTTTGGATCTTTTTGGAGAATAAGGTCTTTCAAAACCCTTTCCAACATATTTTGTTTTTTTTGATCATCTTTCCAACTTATTTTGTAAGTAGATACAATCCATTTATCACGCACAAAAGACTAGAAATTGCAATTAAGAGGCAGGGGTTCTCGGGGTTGTATGTTTCACAATAGTTGCAAAGTATATGCTTATATGCTTCCTCCGCGGAAGTGTTTTATGTGATGCTACGTAACCAAAATTAGAACACCAGTTTAAAAAATAGATAGGACACCTGTATCCACTCCTGGAGGGACTAAAGTAGAGAAGAGAAAATAGTTGACAGTAAGGTTGAGGCCATTGAATAAGAGGGAGCAATCGGCAAAGGATCACATGGATCACACTATTGTTTATAAGCCATTGGCTAAGGAGCGTGTAGCTCATCAGCCTCCCTCATTCACATCCGGTAAATAGGAAATTTGTTGTTATGTTGAAGTTCTGATTTCGGATAAACTAAACCTCTGAGAGTAAATATTTTTCGTTTTTCAGATAAAGTCTTCGGTCCTGCCTCTTTTACTGAAACAGTGTATGAGGAGGGATTCAAGAATGTTGCCTTGTCTGCTCTAATGGGAATTAATGGTAAAAAATTGTTTTCTAAAGTTTATAGCTAGTTCGTGTATATGTTCCTTTTGTTCCTCGATTTCTGTTTCGTGAAATTGATATCGCATTCCATATTCTGCAGCAACTATATTTGCTTATGGTCAGACTAGCAGTGGAAAGACATATACGATGAGAGGAATTACTGAAAAAGCTTTTTATGACATTTACAGGCATATATTAGATCCAATTTCAAACCAAGTAATCAACTTTGAGAAAATAGATCTAAAAAATTGGTGTTTTGATTTTCGAAGTTATTGCTGATGAATACACCGGGCCGCCTCTCTCTTTGTGTTTTTATGATTTGTTTTATGTATTGGGTCTTGCAGCATCTGTTTAAACAACAATCGCAGTAGATCTAATCCCGTGTTTTCCTTTCGGGTCGGGTAAGACCTCGTTTAGTTGGCATTAATCATAGTTGGCACTAATCAACTACAGTTAGGACCTATATAGTTAGCATTAATCATCTATTCTCATAAATTGTATGACGCCTCCTCACCTGTCACTCAATTTTTTTTTTCAAATAATTAAGTGAACTCTTAAATTTTCCTTTTTTTTAGTTAGCTGAAGTAATCTATTCTCTTAATTTGGATGGCTGCATCCCCTATCATTACTTCTTATGCCTCTTCATTTTTATGAAGACTTCAGAAATTAAAGTTTGGTATAAGGAACTTGTAGCACCGCATACTAACATTTCTTTAGATAAAATAGACATAGGGTCGTGTTAAGTTAGCAGCAAGCATCTATTCCTTTAGTCCGTATGGAGGTTTGCTCCCCTGTCATTCAAAAAATTGTTCTCCCTCGTCAATGTAATGAAGACCCTGAAATTGTAGTTTTTAAGGCATAATAATCTGTTCTCGTAATTTGAGTGGACGCATCCCCTCTCGTTGCAAATTATGTTATCCTTAAATAAACCTTGAATTTCATTCAAAGAATTTGTAGCACCTTAGAGCAACATTTTATTAGCTAATAGTCTAATATAGAACCCAAGAATTTCAATTATTTGAAGACAATGTATACTAATGTACTAAACACACCTATAATTACTGTAATATTATGGAGAGAACTGTGATTTTTCAATAAAGGACACAGGTAATGGAAACAGTTACTCATAATTGTGGAATAGGATGAGATATCACGATATTAAAATAATGATAATCCACGATCTTAAGTAATATTCTTATAGTCCTGGAAATTATTAAGCTCATGTTTATATACAGGCAATTCGTGAAATTGGAGAGGAAAAAAAAAAGAAACAGAAAAGAAGGTGACTGAAACAATATAGGAAAATTTTGAAAAAGATTGATAATTTTATGCAGGACAACTTGTAGAAAGATGGATATATAAAACCAAAAGAAAAAAAATGATTAATTTGGTTGGATTAACCGTACAAAACCCACTAACTCAAGGGTTTCCGAATAATCATGCATCGCAACCCAATGAAAGCGACCCAATTCAATATTCAATAAAACTCCTAATCAAGTAAATTTATATGTAGGGATTGTAATGCTTACATAGGGAATAATATAAATCCTAATTAAAAACCTAACAGATTAGGTCCGTAAACAACTGGACTTATTATAAATAATCTTAAAAACTATCTACCCACCTAGACCTTACATGTAACTATTATATATAATTAAACTATATAATAGTAAAATATACACATTCTTTTTATCTGCACTTCCGTTCCTCACTATTCTCCCCCTTGTTTTTAAGAAAACTTGACCATGAGTTTTGTGGAAGTAAAGAATCACACAAGAGTGAGATGTAACAAAGATGAATTTCTAACTCTACTTGAACAACCAATGAGGTGCAAAGAAGACCAAAAATTGATTAGCAAGTATTCCAGAATGATAAAATCAATATAACGAACCTCAAAAATATCACTCACTACTTCATATTCCTTAACAATTTGAAAGCATGTCATGGTTTGGTTTCATCCTCACAATATGTATCCTCAACTTGTATAATTTATTAAATTGGATACTCCTCATTTGTGTCCAACATGCTCAATTTTGACTGCAATTTGTCCCATTTGAAAATTTTTGCACTCTCAAAATATATAATAGTTGAAGTTGAAATGCAATTAGTGAATTTGTATCTATAGAGAAAATTAAGGAGGTAAATAGCATAAACTTAAAACTATAATTTAAAAGCACCACTACTACAAATTTCACATACTATCTCACTGCCAAAATCAAAGATACACTCAAAAATTCTTCATTTAAACTATCTCGCATTTAATGATTAGTATAAGATTTCAGGAATATTACTACAAATCTATACGGTGAACTTATCCATGAAACTATAAGCATCAATGGTCAGCGAACTATAAGACATGGGAGGGGTTTTATAATGCAGGAATAAGCTTAACCTACAACAACAATGCTTGATATCATATTATACATATCAGACTAATATACAAACAGAACATAGCATAAGAAATGTTATCAACAAGAGGGAAAAAAAAAAGACAAAGCCAAAAACAAAAGCACAAGCCTATACAAATTTAAGAATATAAATGATAGAAATATTACCATGAGAAATTTGTGGGAAAACCCAAATTGAATCAAGTAGAGCAGCACCCATATCAAGAAAAAGTATCAACCACAGACCAAAAAAGGGGAAACCCAAATTGAATCAAATAGAGCAGCACCCATATCAAGAAAAAGTATCAACCACAGACCAAAGAATTTTGGATCTTTTTAGAGAAGGGCTTTCAAAACCCTATCCAACATATTTTGTTTTTTGATCATGTTTCCAACTTATTGTGTAGGAGCATCTTCAAGGGAAGTAGCTAAAGTCATTAGCTAAATCACGTAAAATTTGAACATTGGTATTAGCTATAATCATTAGCCATATTTGAAAATAATTTTGATTATTATTTTAAAATTTCGGTCATTATATTTTAACTAGCATAATAATCTGTGCGAGGCACACACTACTAGAAAAACTGCATTAGACATCGGCTAATAAGCGATGTCTTATAAAAATCCAAGCGATGTCTTTGCATGCGATAAGAAAAGTAGGGGCATTACACATT
>PHNY01265602.1:38522-50102 GCA_003724115.2 Anethum foeniculum | reverse complement strand
CATAAGAAAGAGGTAGGGCACACTCACTTAATCGAGGTGTGGAAGGGGCAGCTAGTCGTTGATCGCCTATCATTGAGCCCGAGAGGGAAGGTTGACTCGCCCGGGAAAGGTGGGTTCGGATTAAGTTGTCTGTTTGCCAAACAGACCCTTAAACCAGGGGTTGGGGTTTGGTGAGGGTTGGGGAGGGTTAACTTCTATATCATATACTAAAGTTAAATCCCTATATACATTTTTCCTTCAAAAGTTCCCTTCTCTCTCCTCCCCTCCCATTAAACTATTATTTTTACTTTATCTTTTATCCCACTTTTCTTCCTCTATATCATACTTCATCTAATTATTATTTTTCCCTTCTCTTTTCTTATTTCATTTATTTATTCTTTTTTTTTCTTCCCCTTTATTATCTCACTTTGTATTTTAGTCTTATTATTTTATTCTCTTACTTTTCTTCCCAATATCACTCTTATTTTCTTCATCTCTCTTATATATTATCAAATTAGTTTAATTTCTTTCTTATTAAAATAATTACCTTCGTTTTCTCTTCCATATTCTCTCTTCTTTCTCCACTTATTTAATTTAAATAAATTTTCTCTCCACTCTCTCTTGCCACAACTTATCGACTTATTTTGAAAAAAAATAATCATATTTACATGTTAATTTTTAGAATTAAATATTTAAGTAGGATTTAGTATCTCTTATATGCAAAAGCTTGTCAGAAATAAGTAACTTATTTCAGAAAAAAGTACAGTTTGATGTACTTTAGTTTGATGTACTTTTTTCATAAATAAGTAACTTATTTCTGACAAATAAGATTTTCCAAACAGGCACTAAGTTTTTTTTTCCCAAACGTGGTTTTGTATATCCCAGCCCAGCTTATCCCCTCCTAACCCCTGTTCAAATGAAGCCTTACAAGTATTCTAAGGTTCCCTTTTATTTTTGTTTTTTAAATAAAAAGGTTCTCTTTTATCATTTTCGAAATTATAAAAACAAAAATTGATTATCGGCTCAATATACTTTAAAATATGTGTAAAAGTTTAAGTGGACAAATAATTTAAAACGGAGGAAGTAATTGAAATACTCCCTCCTTCCCGATATACGTGTCTCATTTGAAAAAAAACGCATATTAAGTAAATAATTGTTTGGATAACATTTTCAACTAAATACCCTCATTGGAAAGTGGGAATATAGTACTTACTCTGTCTCATTTTACATGTCCCTTTTGAAAAAATAACGCATATTAAAAAAAAGTTAGTTGAATAAATTTTTGTACTAAATACCGTTATTTAATACATTGAAAAATAAGAATAGAACGTATATTGCATTAAAAAATGAGAATAGAGCGTATTTTTAGAAAGTCAAATGTTGAAAACAACAAATATAAGGATAGTTTTAAAAAATTACCATTAAATTTGTATTGAAAGAATGGCGGGATAAGTAATTCGGGACAAATTTCTTTTTCAAAATGGACATGTATAACGGGACAGAGAGAGTATAGTTTTAGAAAGTCAAATCTTGGGAAATAATAAATATGGGAATAATTTCGGAAAATTATCCTTAAATTTGTATCTAAAGAATAGATAGACAAGTAATTTTGGACATGAATTTAAAATTATAAATAATAAATTCTTTATTTTTTTATTAGAACTTTACCTATTTTATTTAATTTAAACATTTTTCTTCATTGTAAGTTTATATATTTAGTAAATTTTATAGATTAAAAATGTAATCTATTTATTACTGTACTTCTTGATATTATCTATAAATTTATAAAAGTGCACTTTTTAAAATTTATACTTCTGTAAGAGTGCAATTTTAGATTTATTTGTTTATATCGATATAATACACAGGTTAGCTATGCACATTATTTTAAATTTAGGTATAATAATATTGATATAATTCATATGAACGAGGGTAATGATAAAAGTTCTTTTTACCTATTTTTTATTATATATTGCCTATGTTTACTTTTGATGATGCCTTAATGAACAAGTCGATCATGTCTTGTCACTTTTTTTCTTTTTAAATTTTTCGAAGAATTAATATAGAAATCATTTAATAATAATGATGTGTACATGCATGTGTTGCATACGTGATTATATTGTATAAGCATGTTAGATATATGTGTCATTACATCTCTTACAAGCCACCAACATCTCTTGCAAGCCACTAACAGCCTACACATTCACTAGCTATATGGGCACCTCCCTTCATCCGAAAAGCGGTCGACTCAAATACTGGCAGGATCGAGTTCGAGTTTGACAAAATAGTTCGTGTTCGAGCTCAAACTCGACTGATCCATAATTTTCAAGCTCGAAGTTGGGCTTGACAAAAATTAGATAAGTTTAATTTCGCCTCGAAAACTCAAATTGATTTTAATAAATATTAAGAAAAGCTCGAATGGATAAGTCCGAATCGAGTTTGACTTAATTAAATATGTAAATAAATATAAATATTGAATATTTATATAATAATATATAAATAACATAAAAATAATTATACTAATATAAGCTCAATTAGGCTCGCGAAAGTCTTATGAACCGAGTAATTTGAAACTCGAGCTCGGCTCAGTGAACTATTCAAATATGTTGAGATGGGCTTGATTATTATCGAGCCGAATTCAAATATTTTACACGACGAGTTCAAGTAGCCCATGAACCGTTTGGCTCAATTATACTCCTCATCAACAGTAACACTGAACAAGTATGCAAGGAAAACATGACTAACGTACACGCATTTGTCAAAAGCTTGCTCAGTTCTGACCACGTATACGCCGGATACACCGTATTAACTACGTGGCTATCTAGCTGGGAAATTAAGCACATTTGAAGTATAATCGATATACACATATCCATGTCAGACATGATCGGTGTACATATATTCACGAGAAGCGTGAGCCTATCGCTTACGTATACCTTCAAATAGTTCGACACAGAGAAGACATGAGTTTTTTTGGCACAAGTTTTTTACTTAGGATTAAAACACACACGTATGTCAAGCGGTGTTGGTAAATATATATAAATATTTTAAAGAATAAAATATCTTGTCTCTGTTAAGGATAATGGACATTCAATGATTTTGTAGTAAATATAATAAATATAAACTTTTTTATTCAAAAAAATAATCATTCGGGGCGTAGCACGGGTAAAATGCTAGCTATTAAAATTATGGTCTGTACGGTACCTATTGTTTTTATTTAATTGCCAATACTTAATTATTTTTTGGACTTATTTAATTTAAACCTATTTTAATTCTAATTATTATATAAACCAATTACCTTTTTCAATTAAAACACGTTATTTTCTTTACTTTTTCTAAGTAAAACGATTTCTTTTTTAAAAATATCATGGGTCAATTTTATTTGATTAAACTAAAATAAAGTATTATAATTATTTATAACTTCTATTTTAATTTTAACTAGCTTATATACCGTGCATGCATGAATTTTTTTAACATTACAAATTTTTATTAATTTAAATTAAATAAAATAGTCCGTAATATTTCAAAAAAGCGAATAATACACCCTCTGCCCGTTCAATTCTAAAAAATCACACGCGATATAAGTATCCCCCGAAGCTTAACTTTATACTTGATCTCTCTCTCTCTCTCTGTAAAACACAATTAGTATAAAAGAAATCAGCATTCAACAAATCCTTACAGCTGATCACAAGAACAGGTGAATCTTCATATTATCATTCGTTCAGTTTTTTTAATTATACTTATTTTACAAAAAATTAAAGTTGTGATTTTTTGGAATTGCGTTTGGCATATTTTGGTTTAGGGGTTTGCTCAATCAGTATGTGGCATATTTTCGATAACGAACGAGAAGAATTGTTGAAGGTGGTACTGAAACATAAAGATACGGGGTTTTCTTCGTGTGATGAGCATATTGTCATGCTCAATTTTCAAAGAAAGGTATGTGATGGCCGTCAGGATTTTCAATGTTTCCCGTAGCGATTTTAGCCATAATACAGAGTATTCGTTATCTGGTTTTTTCTCGTCAGTTCTTTGCCTGTTTTTCTTCACTCTTTTATACCTCTCCCTTCTAGGTGAGTCATCATCTAGGATTCAAGGACGGAAAGACACGTGGTGTCTATTAGGGGGGTAGACTAGGTGATGAGGATTGGTACTAGTAGGGCAGGTGGCAGAAAGCCCGGATAATCAAGGTGACTAAGAGGAAGCAGGTGACGAGGTGGCGAGGTGGAGTTGAAAGAAACTGTAGGGGAACATGTCCGTTGCGACGTAGGGAATGTCAGAGCCGTAGCCACAACTAGGTTTAGTGGGGAATGTTCTGCCGTAGGTTAAGTTAAGAACATAAGCCATCAGTATGTAACCCTAAAATTATGAAAAAAATTAAGTATCAAGAATCTAAACTTCGAATTTTTTAAAAAAAATATAATTTTTTTTAAAATTTTTAATAAAGATTATTGTTGTATTAAAATAAATATTAATATTTTAGAAATAAAAATTTTGCAACTAACATCGTCTTGACCGCTTAATGAACCCTTAATCAGCTTAATCCGTTTATAAGGCCGCTTAATCTTTGAAAACTGCTTAATCATGGCGGCCGCTTAATCCACTTTTTAGAACATTGCTTACATGTTTAGTTGGTACTAAATTCAAGAGTAAAATCTCCATGATTGTGTTAAACATTTGGGGGAGTTCCGCAACTTGTGTGCTACAAAATAATATTTAAAATGTGTATTTTTTTTCTTGGATTTTCAAGTTATTAGTTTGTGAAAGAATATTGTTGTTTGATATGATCTCTTACATGTGTACTAAATTCAGATTAAAATTCTTGATAATTATGTTAAACAATTGATGGAGTCCAACGACTTGGCTGCTATACGAAAGATAAAAGAAATGATTATTGGAGGTAAAAGGCTAATGTTATTATTCTCTTCTATTTATTCTGCTAATTAATTCCATTGAATCATTATATTCTGATCAGCATTTGACCAACAGACTCAAACCTAGCTGCTGGTCTAAAACCTTTGGTTTTTGAGCGCCTTGTTGAGTCCTGGTTGACAATAACAAAGAATCCGCAATTAAGGTTCGGTATTTCGATGCATTGTGTACTATCTAAATGTTAGTAATATACTTTTCAATATTAGGGGCTCAACTCTGGAACTATTTTGGACTTCTATTTCAGGGATCGGCTGCTTGCATCCTGGGGTTTGCAAATTTGGATGAATGCGGCGTTGGTATAAAAGAGAAGGCAACTGAAGTGCTTGTGAAGCTCATGTCTGATGACTGTGATACGATATCCATTCCTGTAATCTTTACTCCGTCAGTTTATTCATTTTGGTTATTGTGAATGATTGTGTATAATTGGATATACTATGTAACTATTTAGGCATTGAGAACATTGACACGCTTGGCCGGTGTTTCCGCTGATTATGCAAGCTATATGATTGAAAAGGGTGCTTTGGAAGGTGCACATGCAGTTCATGTTAATCTAATTAATCATCGTAGTCTCCAGTTCATCCAGAAATTGGCCAAGTTTCTGGCGCTAGTTGTTTTTCAAGTAAAAGTTCCTTCTCATAAGGTTATAAGCTCTCTACTTTTCCTGCTCTCTTTTCCCATAAGGCCATTTAAAACTATTAATATGTTTTTAACGATTTAATTGTTCGTAGGTACATTTAGTTGTACCCATTTTGGACAAGCTTCTTCAAATTAGGGAGACTAAAGTTCTATATATGGTGAGAGCATGCTCTGCACTTCTATTAATTGCAGTTGAAAGTTGGATAAATGAAGGAAAAATCTGTAAAAATCTAATTCGGTTTATCGGGTAAGTGGAATTGGTCTATTTTCTTTCGTGGCCTTGTCTTTCTTGAAATTTTCAGCTGATACCGGTTATTTCTGCTGAGATGTTTTAGGGACTGGAATGATATGGCTGCCTATTCTGCACTTGAAGTAGTTGCATATATTGTGGAATCAGGAAATTCTTCCCAGATTGAGGTATGGGCAATTGATGGATACATTTTGTTACATATACTTGTCTAAACCCAATAACTTTTTAAAAATAATAAAGTAACAAAATCTTTAGAACTTCAACAGTTAAATATATGATGATCTGCCGGGTTCTGCCTACTTTTTTGTGTAAACTTACTAAATGGATGCGTGTGCATTTACGGTCGGAACTGACTCTTTTACTTATTAAATGTATGTGTGTGTCTACAAACCCAGTCATACCTGCACACTCTCCGTCATACCAGATTCACTACTATTGATGTTCTGGGTTTCCGTTTCCATACTCTATTTTGAATCAAACCCTGTCCTATGTAACATTAGCCTTGACCATACAAATAGAGATGTCTTCAAGGGATTAAAGGTGTTCATAAGTTCGTAAAATTTGGTCGTCAAGTTGATTAATGACTCTTGTTGATGGATCCCCCTCAAGAGTAATAGATAATGTGCTAAATAAATAATTTTTTTGCGTGATAATGAGTAATGATCGCTAGTTTAATTTCAGTTTCCCTGCTTCCTGGATACATCCTGAACGACCTTATATATAAGATAACATGATAAGTACTACTTCCTATGGCCACTAAGACTGTACAGAAGCAGAAACTACCCACTCTTCCTAAATAAGTAAATGTAACCAAATAAATATGTAATACTGTACTAATTTGAATGATAATATTAGGAGGCAGCTATTCTGATGAAGTGTATGTTTCTATAGGGTTGTTTTGTAAAAGCAAAAACATTTGAGGTTTGCTTTGTAATCTTTACCAACATGTATATTAATTTTGAGAATAGGGGCGCGTTGGTGATTGTCTACAATATTTCACGAGTTTGAACTCAATTAAGTATTGCTGGGTTGTTCTACTTCTAGATTAGCACATGAGCTTGCATGCTTTCTACCCACAGTCTTCATCGTAGATTGATTGTAGATAGCTCCTTGTGGCTTGCCATGGGAGATCTTATTTTCTTTTTTCTAATCAATTTATCCAACTATCAAAAAAAGAAATAAGAATCATGTTTGGATAATGTGCTTCAGTGTGAAACACAAGATTTTAAATCCTTATAGTTGAACATGATGCACTTTCAGTGTGATAAGGATGGTGCACTGAATCTTGTTGATTTTATCACATTCTCTTTCTTCGACTACCCTCGCAGCCATGCACGGATATACAGAGGTTTCAGGAAATAAAATATTCACGCACATGTTGCTGAGGGACACGCCTTAAGTTGAGGAGGAAGGATAAATGCTGGGCCAAAGCCCTTTGGTTCTTCTTTGATGAAGAATGTTGTTTGAAAACTGTGTGAATTGTTTAGGATTATTTATATGAAATTTAAGATATTTAATATACAAATATGTTGTCAGAATTTTGAAGTTAAAAATATTATATAATCAACAAAAATCTTTGTTGAAGTGTCAATATTCAAGTCTTTGAACACACTTTAGAGTCAAAAACCAGTTTCTGATTATACCTGCATGTTCATGAGTTATCTGCCTCGTCTCTAATGAACTACTCATTCTTGCAGATCTTGATCAAAAAACATAAGTTTCTGCTATGCCTTCACTGGAGTGAAGTATGTTGTAAACCTAAAACTTTTCAGAAGGAAGTTTGTCGCATTATTTCGAAGTTAGCAGCTAAAGGCGGAACATTCATAAATGTTTGTTTTGTTCTTAAAGAATTTTACTATTTTGTTTTAGTTATTTTTGACTTTATGGATGGCTTCTTTCATGTTTAGTCGTATAGATGTAAATTTTACTGTATTTGATTTGCTGCATCTACCTAATCTTGCAACTGGGATTAACAGGATATGGACAAGGCCAGAGTGAGAGATTATCTCTGCAAACTCCTTGAAGCGGATGATATTGATGTACGGACGGAGGCAGCATGCACAATTTATAATTTCTTCGGCAGTAATAGCTGAAGAAAGCAGAGCATGGATGAGAGATGTTACGATACAAAATTTTGACATTGCAAAGTATATTAGCATTTTTAAGTTTACACACATTCTTGGTTTTCTTGTGAAATCAATTAAACCTTATATTAGTTGCAGTATATCAGCTTTACCTTTCTCTTTGGTTTTGTGGCTGTTGATGGCTTTCTGTAGGGGTTTTTATCTATATATAAGTAGCTGTAAGAGAATTAGCTAGTTTTGTACATCCTTGTTCATCCTTTACAGCTTACAACTTAAGTATTCAAGCTTTTATTACAAATCTCCAAAACCTTACATTGCAAACCAACTTTATCATACGCTTTATATACTTGCATCTTCAAACTGTAAAAGAATATGCTAGTAATTGCTGCACCTTTTTGCCACGAAAATATGAAAACCTAGTGCTTACATATAGATGTGAAACAACCATTGTCCTTGTAGGACTATTATTACACACAAATTGACAAAGTCATATCCTTAACATATAATTAGATCAACCAAAAGCCAAAGCAAATTTTACAAATATTTGAATATCGGATGGCTCGTGAACATGATAATTTTGTTGTTCAAGCTTTCACAGTAATGCCGGGCAACCAATGTACATTACGCTTTATTAAGTTAGCACGAATGGATAACCAAAGTGGTTAAGGGCTTATCCTCTGTCGTCCTGGGTTCGACTCTGGCTCACCGCGAGAATTTCTTAGAACAGATAAACCATGTCAAAAAAAAAAAAAAAGGGTTACTCCGGGTCCAATATCTTCGAAGCAATGATCTTCTCCTTTCCTAAGGCAGACACGACAGACACATATACGTCTTTCCTCTCTGTGATTCCAGCGTTTATCTGCGTCAAATATCTTGTCAGAATTACAACTCCAATGGCATATATAGATGCACTCAGTATACATGTGAGAGCGTATATAGTATGAACACTGAAAACTCCACGTATTTGGATAAGATGATATGAACATGCAAAGACAACAGAAAGTATACCAGCAAACTATTATCATATCGACTAACCTCTGAAAGGAGAGCCGTGTCAGTTGGACGCTCTAGATCATCCTTTACGTTCCCTTTGTCATCAAGCACAGTCACCTACAACATATGTTTGATTAGTACAAAGCAACAAGGCTTTTATGAATGCATTAAGAGGCCGGAATGTACATATGGGTCGTCCTCAGATATATCAACGAGCAGATAGTCAGTATAGGTGACACGAGGGACCTGTAATACAAACAGCACATATAATTTTCAGAAAAAGAACAAATTACTGTAAATTTAACTTTAATGGTAAATGGTAAACATACAATACAAGTGCCGGATAGGGGGAAAATAGCTTTAAACTTTTTCCCGCTGAAGATATCGATGGCAACGAACAGATGTTTTTCATCAGCATGTGGAGTTGTGATAGCTACAATCTACAGAGATGACACAAATGTGTGATAATGTCAATAACCAAAAATCATCCCCAAATCTCACACAGGAAAAAAGAATGACTAGAACAAATAATATTAAAGGCATATATTATGAACAAAGATTGAATTGCATGAACATGTAATATAGCAGAGATGGTAGATAAAGAAGACCTTGCAGGGGTGGTCTTTGATGCAGATATAAGTAGTGGCATCAATAACTTTAACTTTATAAACCACCGGCTTGGCCCTAGGCATGTCTGGATAGATGTAGTAAAATATATGCAGAAAATAATTAAACTCCTATTTATATGTAGAATATGCAAGGGGACTATGCTGCTAGGCTTGAGAATTATATATAGAAAAACAAACAGATGAAGAAAGAAAAGGAAAGAAAATTATGTACTACTCCCTCCGTCCGTTTATATTGGCCACATTTCTTTTTCTTTTGTCCCAAAAGTATTGACCACATTTTCTTATTAAAGCAAATAAAGAGTTAAATATGTTAAATTTTTCTAAATATGGTAACATTTGAGGTTAAATTAGGTAATTTTTTCTTGATTGCTAAATACGTGGATTTAGAATGGTGGCCAATATTAGTGGGACGGAGGGAGTATATGTTTTTGATGGAAAAGTTAACATATATATGGAGTATAAAAGATATATATAGAAAAACAAATAATCCAACGTTTGTTTTGTGGAATTTCTTTTTCTCTAATTAAAGACATGGCTTATGAGTCGTCTGAGGCGGATGAAGAAGCTTGCAAGACCAAAGTCAGGGATGTCAATGATTCTGTCTGCATCACGAACTATCCGCGCAAGGTCTTTTTAACTATGAGTTCTTACTGTTATCTTAAAATCGTTAAGATTGTATATTTTGTGATTTTTCTTTGCAGATTGATTTGTAGACATCTGATCAGCATAAATTTTTTTATTTTTCTAGGGATCGGATGGAATCTCCATACTGGAGGTATTTTCCGTGACATACAAAGGCATTTATCCGGTGAAGCCTGAGGATCAGACTGGTACAATCTGTATAGAGGCTAACGACACTCTCTACTACTTATATTATGAAACTAAGGTGGACAAAAGTAAACCATCAATTAAACGCGGTGATCAGCTTTGTATTGACAATGTAGGACCAATCTATCCCTTCAGATCACTTGATCTCAACTTTGATCTCTTTTCTGGCAAGTACAAGGGCACTGAAGAGGTAGTCGCCTGTCATCCAATGTACGGGAATCGGGTTGAGAAAGTAAGTCTGCAATCGTCTGATAGCTTCATGAGACATATCTCCGTTCTGTTTGGTTGTTTCCCTAATGCTACGGTAGCCAATATAAAAGTTATGTTACTGTCACCTGATGCCACAGCTACTGTTAGTGGTGTTGTTATGACTACAAACAGTGAATTTGATCATCCCCGTTGTACAAGCTATCTGTTTTCTCGAAATCCTGCTAGCGCAGTAAAAGTACGACGGAATGGTCTGATTCCTCTGTCCAAATCACGCGTAGGCGTGCCATTGGGCTCTGAGTTGTTTGTGGACATCTCCCTCTTTTGTGATGGTCGTTATTATGAAGGCACTGCTAGCTTTACTCCTAAAATAGAAGAAAGCGATTCATGTATAGTTGATGGTCGGATCCTAGTAAAAGTCACTTGGAATTGTGATGAAGACTCGGGTCAAGACTCGTGTTCCACGGATGAAGAAGACTCAGATTTCACGGATGAAGAAACAGATTTCACCGATGAGTTTGAGCTTTATATTGCGTCTGGATATGAATGTGATAGGGAGGAGTATATGAAATATGAGATTTTGGAGACCGTCCCTTAAGCACCTACCATTTGACGGATTGTTTTACAATGTCATATGACAAAATATACTCCCTCCGTCCCATTCGTTTTGGCCACATTTACTATTCTGTCTGTCCCAAAATTCTTGTCCACATTCAGTTAATATGGTAATTTGAGTGCTAATTATGGTAATTTTTTTGAAAAGTAATACACTTATTTGGTACTCCCTCCGTCCCAGCAGGTTGTTTACGCTGGGGGAGGGAGAGCTTGACACGCATTTTAAGGCTTATAAAAAGTATAGTTTTATAAATTTTTTTTTGGAAATTTTTTTTCTGTATAAAAATATAATAGTTTAACTTTTATTCAGAAGAAAAAAATTTTAAAAATAAATTATGGAACTATATTTTATAAGAGCCTTAAAATGCGTGTCGAGTGCACGGTTCCCAACGTAAAGAACCTGATGGGACAGAGGGAGTAACAATTAGTATATTTA
>PHNY01265602.1:22359-38456 GCA_003724115.2 Anethum foeniculum | reverse complement strand
TTTCAAAACTTACCCAAAATAGTTAATGGGTCCCACCACTTTANCTACTTTTTACTCCACTATCTCCCTTTTATACATTAAAAATCAATGGGTCCCACCATTTCACCCACTTTTCTTTCTCTTTTCTACTACTTTATACATATTTCTTAACCTCCGTGCCCAAACCATATGTAAACAAATGGCTGGGACGGAGGGAGTATGATTGAATAAAAGGTGGAAATGTGATTGGTGACAAGATGAGTGGGACGGAGGGAGTATCGGTATTTTGTGTCTTGTTCTTGTTTAATAAATGTGATTATGATTAGATCTCAAAACATTTTTTTTGCATGTGATTAGTATTGAGTAGGATGTTTCTGTCCAATTGTCCTAGAAATTAGCTTAACCAATGTAAAATCTCATATCCTTCTTCAATTTCATCACTTAGTGTACGCTCAATACATAATGTTGAAAATTTTACAATTGTACAATGAGTTCTGGAGCAGCTATAATTTTGCATATTGATAATCTTAAGCCGCCCTTCAGGTAACCACAAGCCAATATCTCTGGTATGCAGCTAACAGTCTGATACTTCTCTTCAGTAGAATCAAAGAATGAGTTGTGATATAAATGTATTAGCTAATCATATTTTTCCCTGGATGGTTTTGTTCTGTAATTTACTTTCAAAGAGCAACTCAAGTCTGCAATCATCTATGAAGTGAACCTGGAAGATGTTGGGACCTTTGACACAGATTTCTCCTCGCGGATAAGGCTGGACCTCGGGTGTGTAATTCATTTCAGGTACATCCACGAGCTTTACCTCTGAAAGAAGAAAATATTACCAACTTTAGTGATAGAGAACAGGTTATACAAATATCTAGGCCTGTTACGGGAAATTTCTATATTCCAAACATTTTCTCACCATTCATTATTATTTTTCCAATGACAGCTAAACAGAGGAAGATATTTTCTTAGGAATTATATTCCTGAACATATTTTTCAAAATCAAGTTATTTACCGGCAAACATGGATCCTTAGATATTAGGTACATATATATTTACTATGCTCAATCTCTACAATGTTTATCTACTAAAGTTTTTCCAACTATAACTAAGGATAGAGTACATGCACCAGTATTTATCTGGTCATACATAGCTTAAGAATCAACATGACCACATAAGGTGTCTCCTTCTTCCAAAGTGCTTATGGCGCAGGATGTCTCTGTCATGCCATAGCCTTCAATAATTGGACAGCCAACAGATCTGTTACCAAATACCAAGAATATTCCTTTTCAGAGAAAAACATCAGTTAATATCAACTATCAGAAACAAGCTTTTAATAGTTATCACCGAGCAAACATACAAATGGAGAAAATGGAAATGTTCTGAACATCATCAACTTACATCCATAAAAAATCCCATGACATCGGGTGACAAAGGTGAAGCCCCCAAGGCCCGAACACATGAAACGAACACGACCCCGATTTTTATCTTAAGGAAAACTAGTCTGTCTTCCTTGAATAATTGTGTGACGAAAATCTTAACAAAAGAGAAAAAACAAGATTAAAAAAGCATCAATGATCATGAAAATTTATTTAGCATCCCCTCCTAATCTTACGTGCATCAAGTGAATACGGATCACTTCATTAGGCAGTCTGTAACTTTTATTGCTAACATTTTATAGATGGACCGACAAAGATTTTTTTGTAGGCCAACAAGAATCCAAGTCTGGATATGCAGATTCTTGTGATAGCTTCGCTGAAAATATATGACTGTGTTCGCTCTTTAGATGTTAAGAGTAGTAGATTGTATTTATGATAATTAATGCCATATTGCAGATACAACTACACCAACAAAGAAGCCTAACCATAACTATGATTATTTATGTTCTGGTCATTATTTATCAAACTCACTATACAGTGAATGCATGTGTCTATACATATTAAGTCAATAATAATCAAAATGTAACAACTTCATAAATTCTTATTTTCTTATATCTGTCTACCCTATATTCCCACATGGAGCATCACCAATTGTAAAACATAAAGTAAAGTAATATTAAGAGAATAAGAGGAAATGCTAGCTCTATTGGTATTGTAAACTGTGGTGGTTAGTCGTTACCTGCCTACTCTTTTGTGGCATGGTCATAACTTATAAGCAGCAATTATCTGCATCAATGGGTTTGAATGGTTTGGATAAGTCCGATAAATCTTGAATTTAGCTAGAACCTGCAATGATATACGGGAGACAGTTGCATATTATTTCATTGCAGGAAAAGCAAGTTATTATTTGCATGAAAAAACTCAACAAGCAAACAGCTCGGACCAGGAAATCCATACACGCTCCATATTCTTGCCTATATCATATCCTTGCCGGGTGAATATGTACTAATACAGTGGCCTATAACCCATATAATAGGGCAGGTTCCCCTTTTGCTCTTCCCCATGGAAATTCCTAAAAATACAGTCTTGACCCTAGAACCAATTTGGTGTCAGATCAGAAAGTAAGCCACAATAAAAACTAGGATCTAAACCTAGCTAAATATCGTAGGCTTGTAGCATAAATAGCATTCTTGCTCTGCTCTTTGCTGCATTTCAAATTTTGTTCTACATTATGGAGTGATGGTGCTACAAGGCCCTACAACTAAGACCTGATATGCAAAGAAATATATTTTTCACAGAAATTATATTCCTGAATATATTTTTTTAAATCAAGTTTCTTTCCGGAAAACAAATGGATCCTTAGATATTGGTCTACCATATTACTTTATATGCAATCCTATGCAACTAATAAGATGCAGGGAGAAAATATAATGAGAGAAACAAAATTCGATAACATTACTCAAGATACATGCTCACTCCTTTCCAAGCAAGTTATTAGGTACATATATATATATAGTAACTATGCTCAATCTCTACAATGTTCATTTACTAAAGTTTTTATAACTATGACAAAGAAAAGAGCATGTGCACCAGTATTTATCCGGTCATACATAGCTCACCACATGCAGGACTAGGAGAACCAACATGACCAGATAAGTTATCTCACTCTTCTGAAGTGCTTATGGCGCAGGAGGTCTTATTCATGCCAAAGCCTTCAATAACTGGACAGCCAAAACATCTGTTACAAAGAATATTCCGTTTTAGAGAAGAACATCAGTTAGTATGAACTATCTGAAACAAGCTTTTACTAGCCTATGACTGAGCAAACACGTAAATATAAATGCTCAGAACATCATCAACTTGCATCTGTAAAAAAATCCATGACATCAGGTGACAAAGAAAAGCAAGCCAGAAGCCGTTCAGAGAGAGTCAACAACCACTGCTTTGAAGATTTATCGTACGAACTTGAATCTTTTTCTGTCTTGATATTAGCAGTAGATTATGTCATATTTAAAGTTCAAGAATCCATATTTACACAATATTTAGTGGGACTAACTCTGGTCACTCCTACAAGAGGGGGAAGAGACCTCCACTGCATGTAATGTAGCCAATTTATATTGTTTCAAGTTTACCTGCTACATGTAAAAAACCCCACTAGACTTGCTCATCAAATGAGTAGATGCTTGACCATTACATGCAGAGCAAAGTGCACAACATTAAAAAGAACATGATATGCAAAATTTAACAATATAAGGTTCAATAAATATTCCATGGTTTATTTTTTGTATACTCCCTAATCCTAGAAGTTATGACAGTGCTACAAGGCCCTAGGCTACGAGTAAGACCTGATACGCAAGCACCCATCTAAACTAGGAGCACAATTTGGCTTAGACAAAATGATGACCGGAATAGGAGTTCAACAAGAAAAAATCCTGTGCATCAAAGAGTTTAATATAAGAATTAACTAGGAACAGGTCTTGTGCATATTATCCTTCTGTGCCAACAAAGCATAGATAACAAAAAAAAAAAAGAAGGAAAAAGCACTTCACATCTAACAAGATCTTCCCCTCATAAAAGATATTAGTTGTAGCATCAAACATGGATAGAAATTTAAATCTCGTCCGAAGTCGTTGTAAATTTCAACTGCATAGCTTTCACCAGAAATAAGAGAAGCACATCTAACAGTTGCAGGGTCCAGGGACTCTATGATACCTTTAAAGATATTTTGTTACAATACACAATAAAAACAGTTGGTAGAATAATATTATTACTGCAGTGAAACTTTAAAAGAATAATCCTACATCTGCTAGAGTTAAATCATTCACATGATTACAAAGAAGTTATGAATCCCCTCTTCTCTTCTAGTAAACTCCAAAATGGTTCCACCCCTACACAGAATATATGCTTGTATCTTATGCATTAGGAGATGGAAATGGAAATATTAATTCTCACTCAGAAGCCTCCCACTGGAGATCTATAGAAGAAAAGTACAAACTCAAACTTATCCAATGATAGTCAAGGATTGTGTATGGGAGATGTGAGCTAAATTACATGGAAAATACAAATAATCATGCAGGTTCACCAAAAAAATCCAGTAAATGTTATCAAATACAGGTGTGGAATGAATAATGTGCTAGGATAAGCCCTGTTTATCTAAGGCATGTGGCAGATTATTGAATTTGTTGACCCTACAAGTTGTAATAATTATGTGCTGGTAACACCCGGAAATTTTGGAGTTTTGTTGCATAATTACTGGTGCTTAATGATACAATGACAAAGTCAGGTGTTGAATAGATGTTAATCTACAAAGTTTTCTGGTATCCTGATATAATACATGAGGATTCAAGAACTTCCGATCTGATACAGAAAAAGCAAAGAAACCAGCAATTATTACAACACATCATCTATTATCGAAGCATTTCATCTGCCTGGCTAAAAGAAAGAACTAAAAGTCACATAAATAAGCCAAACCTCCAATATGACCAAATGTTTTCTTTATCCGAGGATAACAAATTCTTTAGGTAATCTAGCCCATATCGAAATAACACCAACCTTCTAATGACGCATGATCATCCGATCCTTAAGACTATGCATGATACTATTGTATTTACCAACGTTCTCTTGGACGACCATCAGGGAACATGGGAGAAAGAGCCTTGTCTTCATTCTTAGTGGAGCCAGCTAACTGTTTAGCTTGTTTTCTTGGCTCAAGCTTCAAAGTTTCATCACCTTCATCGAAATCTGGTGGCATATCATCATCTTCATCATCACTCCAATCATCATCATCATCGTCACCCCCACTCATTAAACCATCAATATCGGACCAATCTTCGTCTTCCATGCCACTTCCATCCTCTGCCTCATTGCTTTCTTGATCCTCGCGAATATCAGGTCTCACAGACCCCCTGACTCGTGGAACAGCGACAAGTGAACGGAGCTTCTCTTTTATAAGCAGCAATTTATTCTTCTCAACAAGATGAGAATCACGATATGCATCCCTGAGGAAAACAGAATCCCTCTCCCCTTTCAGCGACACGTAGAACATATCAGGGTGCCTTATCAGCATCCCTCTAAGCTGCTGGGAGAACCTAAACTCCTCTCTAAAATGAGTAAGATGATCCACTAAAGTTCTCTTTTCTACAGTGAGACTTAGCATCTCGTGAACAACAGCACAAGCATGCTTTTCTTTCTCTGCTGTACCAGGCCTCAAAGCAGAGAAGTCAGAATAAGGTGATATAAAAGGCATGTCATTAAACTGCTGAATCCTTCTCATCTCCCCTTTAGAAAGCTTAAGACCTTTTGGTAGCTTTATTCTACTAAACTTTGGCGGTCTGTCAATAATTAAATCTTTCTCCGATGACTCTCTTTCACGATTTTCTTCTTCCTCAAGCTCAGCAGCAGTGACGGCAAGTTCAGGATCCCAATGAGTTAACTCCAAGGCTGGGCCTCGTCCAGTGGGAACAACCTTAAAATATTGTGGATAACGGTGACAAATGGTGTCACGAAATTCCAAAGGAAGCCCAAGATCAGTTTTCAAATGTGCAATCTTTTCCAACAAAATTCTTTTATCCAACGACATCATCAACAATTTCCTCAACTTAATAACCAACAAATCCTCCATTTCATTTCTAACCTTTAACTCCTCCAAGTAAAGCTGCTCAGCCTCAGGTGTCAATTTGAAGTTAAGGGAATAAACCCCTTTCTCCTCAATCTCAAAAACTCTCGGAAATTTCTTCAGTAACGCAATAAATCGTCTTTTCTTTTGAAGCCCCAATTCTCTCCTAAACCTACCCAAATCACGAAGCGGCATTACACGGTCCGGTTGACTCACTAAAATCTTCTGAATCTTGAGAACTAATTTAAGCTTCTTATCTCTTTGAATCACATTATCAAAAGGAAGCTCTTTTCTTCTCTTCACAACTGCTCTAACCGGAGAAAATGCGACACGGGGTTTTCTCGAATTGAGAAAATGATTATCCAAAACCAAATTCTGACCTAAAAAGACAGATTTTTGTGGCAGTTTTGAAGAAACAGAGACACAACGCAAAAGTCTTGAAGAATTGTATGAAAAAGAAAGGGGAAAAACAGTGACAGTTGGTGATGTTTTAGGACAGGACATCAAGAACTTAGGATCCATAGTAATGATTTCCTAGGTTGGGATTATAATCATAAACAATAATCAAAGCATCAGAATGAAAATATATGTAAGAGCCACAGGCACATATGTCAAGATTAATGTTTAAATAAGTGAAGAATAAAGCTAACCTGAGTAGAATGGAAAGAGGGGAAGTAGTAAGTTTGATTAGGGTTTATGATGGATAGCCTAAACCCTTTTTCTGCTCATGTTTGTATTTTGTTATCTTCTTGAAATGGAGATACGCAGGGCAAAACTGTCCCCAAACTCTTTTTGTTTTTACGGCCTATGCCTCGGAAAATTACCGATTTTATCGATTAATTCCCGTTATGGTATATTTTTGGTAAATTAGTATATTAAATTAAATGAATTAAATATTAATACATTTTTAATTATATTTTATTAGTATTATAATTAATCATTCTGCTTAATATTATAATGTATTTTTATCAAGTAATACTTATTCTCGTCTTTTACAATACTGAGGCTAACGGGTTTATATTAATTTTATTTTATACTCTTAATTATATTACAAATAATAAGTAAGTAATAAGTGAACTGACGTACTCGGACGAATGTACTAGCAGTCGTTTGGTTTAGCAGAGGCGTGCACGGATACGGATTATGAAAAAAAAAAAGAAGAAATTTACACACTATTACTTGTATTGAAATTTGACTTGAACCATTTTTCAAAAATAAAAAATTGACTTAAATCATAATTTGCTGTTGAAATTAGAATATCATTAAGATAAAATTTCATTATTGAAACTATAAATAATAGTAATAAAGTAATGGAATTGTACACTCACGATCCTTCTATTTCAACCATTTCTCCGCCACTCAATCTGTCACGAGAAAAACATAAGCATTTCATTACACAAACAAACACCAGCATCATCACCCGCCCATTGGATTACACATGACACGTGGCAACAACCCATTAGTTGCTTTATTATCTCTCCTCCCACATCAGCAACTCATCCACTGAAAAACCAAGCTGAACCACTGTGAGGTTGGTTGAGGCCTAAATGTTAACAAAATATACCACATAAAATTAACAATCTTATGGTGATTAAACCATTTCTTACAAAATCTTGATAGCCCAGAATTTTAATTTCAAGAATTATGCTATGGAGGCCCTCAATGCAGTTGGATTAACTTCAATATCTGTGCTTTCTAGTACAAGAAGAACTAAACCCAAAAAGATCACTACCATTTCATCACTCAAATCACCTTTTTCTGTCAGTTTTAACTCAACTCCACATAATGTTCCTCAAGCAATTTCAAGAAATTTTCAAGGTGGGCTAGTGTTGTTATCATCTGTTTTATCTTCAGGATATGCTAAAGCTCTTACTTATGAAGAGGCATTACAACAATCAAGAACCACTGGTAGCCCATCTGATTCTGATGTTGGTGGCATTCTTGACAGTTTTACTAGTTTTGTAGCAGAGAATCCAGCTGTGATTGCTGGTGGTGCAGCCATTTTGGCTGTTCCATTGATCTTGTCTCAGTTTTTTGGTGATTCTAAGCCATGGGGTATTGAGACTGCAAAGAATGCTTATGCGAAATTAGCGGAAGATGCTAATGCTCAGTTGGTTGATATAAGGGCATTAGCAGAGTTGAGGCAAGTAGGCACACCAGATATTAAAAGTTTGAGCAAGAAATCTGTTCCAATTGTGTACAATGGTGAAGATAAGCCAGGTTTCTTGAAGAAGCTGGCTCTAAAGTTCAAGGAACCAGAGAATACCACATTGTTCATATTAGACAAGTAAGATGAAGGTTACTCTATTTTTTTTTTGCCTTTTTAATTTTAGTATTGATTTGTCATGGTTGTTACTTATCAATCAAGATAACTTAGATGCACTGATATGATTTTGGATTATTTAATGCTAACTGCTTTGTTGCTTAAGGATATCATATGTCACTATGAAATTGTAGCTCAAATTACTGAACTACGCACTGAGGCCATAGACTAAGTCATGATTATTGGTTTATATATGTGAAGAGGCAAGTAGAGCCTGTGTCGAAGTCCTGCATTATCGGTGGTGGGAAAGTATAGTAGTTTATTGTGGTAGAAGGGATGTTAATTCTTGAGTTAACGCAACATCACGTTGTTTGACCAATTTTACAATTACCACCTTGGGTCCAGAAACCTCAATTTCACAGTTACTCCCGGTGTTTGACTTCTTTGGGACTACACCCAAGGTTAGGATTTTGGTGCCCAAGGTGTTGAAGTATAAACAAGTCCAATTACAAGTGGTAAAAGACGTTTTACTAAATTTTCTCCATTCAGCGAGAAAAAAACTGATATCTAAAATATGCCATGAGCCCCTTTGGAGTGCGGGAGACATTTGGAATTAGAGAAAAATTATCATGTTCACAATATGCCCCGGTGTCTTTCGGCATGTGTGGTCTACAAACAGTTTGAACGCTCGTATTAGTGGTGGAAAACCATGCAATGTTCACAATGTGATCTAAACCTAAATCGCTAAAATCTAGCAGAGTTTTCCTATATACCTCCTCAAAATTGGATCATTCCGATAATCTCTCTGTCTTTCCCCGAACACAATTTAATAACATTTACAGAGTTATTTGTTTTTTACTTGGAGTTTCTTTTGTGCTTTTTAGAACAAAAGTAATAAATTAATATATCCGAGATGGAACCCAGGTTCGATGGAAGCTCTGAACTTGTCGCAGAGTTGGTGACAGCAAATGGATTTAAAGCTGCCTATGCAATTAAAGATGGTGCAGAAGGACCCAAAGGATGGATGGTTGTTACCTTATTTTGTCGCTCTTAGTCTTATCTTCGCCTTCATCCTCTTTTTCTGTGTTCTGTTACTATATTCAAGTACTTCCAGTTAAATGTAAATTGTAATGTTTGCAGAGCAGTGGTCTTCCCTGGATCCAACCAAAGAAAGGATTGAGTTTTGATTTTAGTAGTTTGACTGATGCAATTGGGGTATGCTTCTCACCTGTAGATAAATATTGCAGCTAGTTTATAATTGCTAAAAGGAACTATTTAGGTAGGTCATAAGCTGAAGAGTGAAAAACTCAATGGCAGACAATCATGGTAAAGTATCTCATGAATGTAAATCCAGAAGTTTGTTTGCACTAGATTATATTCTTATTAAGAAAATTTATATTGTTGCATCATCTTATTAAGCTAATTTCTAGTTTTACAAGATGATGCAACAATATAAATTTCCCTTAATAAGTTGTATCGCTTTATTTAAGTTGTAGTTGGCTAGAATCTTGCAAACTTGTTGACATCGTAAGTTCATCATGCATGTAGGACCAGATTTGTGGTTTAAATAAAAGGCTAACATGATCAATGCGCTAAAAGAGAACGACAATAAAGCAAAAACTATAATAACAACTTCCACTACCAAATAGTCAAGGAATTTGCCAAACTTGTAGAGAAAGAACCTCCGACTGAACATTCACAGTTGTGGCTGATCCTGCTCTCGTTGTTTCATTCTAGATTCAACACTTGTTTCCTTTAGAACTCTGCTGCGCAAGTCAAACAGCTGATAGCTAGAATGGGTTTATGATGCCATGTGATTTTGATATAGCAGTTTTCTTTTTAAAGTGCTGGTTGACCTGTTGGCAAAAATCCATTAGCCCCAGATCGAACTAATGTTTAATCTGTACATCATCTATCAGTTCTAACGGTTCTCAATCCTTTCAAAATGCCATCGGCACGATAGTACACGATTCTTTCAGCTCTTAAGAAACATAATATGAGGACTGTCTTAGGTTTCTTCTTGCTAAGCTATCTCCTATATCTTTTGTTCTGCTGGCTCTGTAACTAAGGGTCAGATATCTGTGGGACTATGAAGAACAGTTAATTTTCTATTCCAGAAATTCATAATATCTTCAACATTTTATCTATAGTGTTTACTATAATGTTATCATAGGAATAATATGGATATTAACTTCCAGGAGGGATCAGATGCAGTTTCTGTTGCTCTTGGTGTAGCTGCAGCTACTGGTCTAAGCTTGCTAGCATATACAGAGGTTGGGCGCAAGTACCCTTGGTTGTCTTCTGTTCCTTTTCATTCCCGCCAAACATAATATTCTTTTCTGTTTTATTTCCTTATTTGATGTGATAATTCAGGTAGAAACACTGCTTCAAGTCTTAGGTTCAGCTGCAATTGTTCAATTTCTTAGCAAGAAACTCCTATATGCAGAGGTTAGTGTATTTCTTGATATAATTGTGATCATCTGCTCTACTATGTGCTTAGAGAATATGCTCTGGTCTTGGAGCTTTTCGTAATTCTCTCAACTTTGGTCACAGACACAGTGTAGTGAGAGTTAAAACATTTTGTGGTTCAGATATTAGATTCATGTAATATTGTATGTATATGATTTGAATATCCAAATTAACTTAATATAACATAGCTCTGATTGATTTTTCAACAATTAATTACAATTTCTGCTTCAAATGCTTTAGCTTGGTGCCTTGCGTTATTGTTTTGGGTTAATAACAATACTTCTATTGTTCCCATGTCAGGACCGAAAACAAACTTTTCTACAACTAGACGAGTTCTTGACCAAACAAGTGGCCCCTAAAGATGTTGTTGATGATATAAAGGTACTTTTCTTATCCAAATATGTAATGATATGATTTAATTTTTACTTGATTTGACTTTAAAGAAATGAATCTTGGTTCAAATATCGTAGATTACAATTCCTGATGCTTGGGACGATATCAGTAATTTTTATTTTTATTTTTGACAAATAAACTCAGAATATCGGAAAGGCTTTCCTACCATCCCTTGCGATTAGCAGTTCCCTCCCTGCACCAGCAGAGGCTAGTGCTACTATAACTGAAAGCACTGTGCAAACAACAGAAGTCCCTCCTGCAGAAGTCGATTCAGTCCCTCCTGCAGAAGTCGATTCAAACTCTGCACCTCTCAAAGCAGAAACAGATACAGTATCTGCTCCAGAAGTTGATCCAGTCCCTGCTCCAGAATCTACAGCGGCATCACTCCCTACTCCCTCAAGACCACTTTCGCCATTTCCCTACGTAAACTTTCTTTGAGCTCTACAAATGCATTTTTTAAAATTTGTAGTTAAACTTATATTTTACTTATTTTGGAAATATCCTAATGAAGAAGTTTGTGCATTGAATCTTTTTGGCTGCAGTATCCAGATTTTAAGCCCCCAACATCTCCTAGACCGTCGCAGCCGTAGAGGCTCAGCAACAACGGAAGGCTCAAGCATCATATTTGTATTAGAGGGCAGGTTTCATGTATTGGATCACACTACATAAATGTGGAGCATTTGTATTATTCTTAAGCTTAAATTTAGAAATTTTCTTTGTTACTCAGATTGTTGAGAAATAATGGGCATTCATTCCCTTAAAATTATCTTTTTTCTACTCATAAAACTCAAGAAGTTATTTGTCAATATAATTGAAATATATGTGATGGATTGAGTAACAAGGCCTCTCTGTTGGGCTTAAACGATTTCATTTCCCGCTTATGATTCATTACTACATTCTATTGATATATAAATTGGGCCTCCTATGGATATATAGATTGGGCCTACTTTCACATACTCCCTCTGTCCCAACCATTTCTTTACAGTTTCCTTTTTAGAATGTTCCATCCAATTCTTTACATTTCAAAACTTATCCAAAATAGTTAATGGGTCCCACCACTTTCTCACTATTCATTCCTTTTCACACTATTTTTTACTCCACTATCTTCCTTTTATAAATTAAAAATTAATGGGTCCCACCACTTCACCCACTTTTCTTTCTCTTTTCTACTACTTTATACATATTTCTTAACCTCCGTGCCCAAACCAAATGTAAACAAATGGCCGGGACCGAGGGAGTATAAAATACATTAGTCTGCTATGGTTCTAGAAATTGTTGATTTTGACCCATTAATCATCTGATAAGTTCCCGATAAAAAAAAAAAAAAAAATCGATAGATAATTCTGCAGATTCGAATTTTAGAATTTAATTAATTTTTATATATTTTTCTTAAACTACTATTATTCCAAGTATAAATAGAACTTAACTCTAATAAATATGTTTCAAAAAAAAAAAAAAACTCTAATAAATAAAATATTGTTATTAGTATGTTTTTTATATATTCATTTAGTTATCATATAAATCACGGATTATCCGAATAGTTAATATCTAAATTTCGAGGTCTGCGAATGTTGTAACCTATCCGTTAGTAAGAGTTACTCATTTTATGCCAGACTTCCAGGAGTGATTTAATTTTGCTCCGGATATTATTTCTGGTGTACCAATAATCACTTCGATTTAATATAAACAAGTACTTTTATTTTTAAAATAAAAAAATTCCGAGGACATTTTACATGCCCGCCCTTTAGAATCCGTGTGCACAGAACTTGACTATAGAACTACAGTGAGTACTAACTGCTGCAGGTGATAGAGGTCCTGTTTGGCAAAACTGCTTTCCACTTATAAGTTACTTATTTTTTTTCAAAATTTCAAAATTTTTAATTTTTTTTCAAATATAAATATTTATTATAAGAATTGAAAATCAAATCTTATTTTTAAAATGAAAAATAAGTTACTTATTTACAGAAAAAGTACATATACACGTACTTTTTCTGAAAATAAGTAACTTATTTTCAGAAATAAGATTTGCCAAACGGGACCGGAATACGAGTAGATCGCAATCTATCCATAGATGTCCATGTGTGTGGTGGGTGTATTTTAATATTATTATTAATATTATGATTATGACAATAATTATATAAAAAAACATGGTGGGTACGTGGTGATTAGGGGATGACGTGAAGATGAATACATCAGCGTCAGTTTGTTAATTAACGCGGAACCAGCTTTGAAGTTTCTTTGCAGCTTCAGACTTTTAGTGGCATGATGATGAGTACATCCTCTTGACTTTCTAAGTCCTGTTCAAAACTCACATTTCTTGGAAACTTCTCTATACGCTTGTTTACTCGTTTTCATCAATTGCTTTCATTAATTTACTCCCTTTTCTTTTATTAGTTTTTGTTTCTACATCACCTTTTTCTTTCTTTGCAATTGCTTATTATTGGATCGGATCATTTTCTTGTGGCTTCTATTATAAGAATTTATAAAGTTTGTCATACTTGTTAATACAGACATATTCTTTGTCAGGTTTTCGGAAGTGGTCTAAAAAGCTTCAGATTTTATTGTTTGTAACCTTAACTTGAGGAGGCTTGATGCAAGTATGGTTTTATTAAAAAAAAAAATCAAAATTTACTTCCATACTACCTACGTCCCCCTGAGTAGTATACATTAGGGGACGGGGACTCGGCACGCGCTCATTTATAACATAGTTTCATGAATAATTTTAAATTTTTTCCTTTTCTAAATAAAAGTATAACACTTGAAGTTTAATTCAAAAAAAGAAAATTTTAACAATGAATTATGGGAGCATACTTTATATTCACCTTAAAATGCGTGTCGAACATTGAAAAAATTATGTATATAATTAAGAGGGACAGAGGGAGTACTTTACTTTTATTAATAAGGAAATTTTACTTCTATTACCAAGGAAGTGTTATTTTCAGAGTAATTTTTTAAGTTTCGAGTTATTTGTAACATTTTATATTAAAATATGCTACAAATTATAAATTAAAATATGAACTCAATATATAATTATAAAGCAATAATTATAAAGCGGACACACTTTGTTTTCTCTAAATAAACATATGTGGATCACCCATAGGCCTTTTCTTTTTTTTTTTGTCTGTTTGAAAGGGTCAGCATTCAAATTGTAGAAAATGAATTAGATAGACATAGATTCCATAAGCCATTTAAAAAGGACAAAATAACCTCATTCTCATCAGCCAAGAATCACTACTTTTTGCCTCCTTATATAAAAAAATCTTCATTCATATCTTTCCTCCCCAACCTCATTACCATTACATTTTTCATTTTATTTCCTCCACTTACTCTCTTCCATAGTTTAGTTCCACTGAATCAAGACTACAAATCTTCTTGTGCAGTATGGAAAAGGGTGCAGAATTTGAACAGAAGATTCTGATGAATATAGAGCTGAAACAAGGTCAAGAGCTAGCTAATCAGCTCAAACAACAGTTTCTTGACACAACAAAAACATCAAGGGAAACTTGTGATTTCTTGTTGACAAACATACTCTCCTCCTATGAAAATGCTCTTTCTATCTTAAAGTCCAATGCTTTAAAACTAGAACATCATGATTCTCCAGTGATTAGTATGCTCAACTCTCCTCATTCATTCACTAGTGATACTAGTCCAACAAGTCACATTTCTGATGATCCCTGCAAAAATGTCTTCAAAAAGAGGTGAGTTTGGTTGGCCTCTCTATGCCTTATGCATGCTCTGAATTCTGGAATAGTCGGTCTTTTGTTTCTGTAGATGATTTCTTTTATATAATTAGATTTTTATTTGTTATTTACAGAAAGGCATTGCCACAATGGAGTGAACAAGTTCAAGTTCCTCTGGGAGCTGGAGCTGAAGGTCCTCTTGCTGATGGATATAGCTGGAGAAAATATGGCCAGAAGGATATTTTAGGAGCTACTTTTCCCAGGTGAGAGAAGCTTAATCACAGTAATTTGATGTAAATTACATGATATTTTAAAACTATTCGTGTTCCAGACCCGAGCTTTGCTACCATGTTAAGTAAATTACTCTCTTTGGGCCGTGAGGTACAGGGAATGACTTAATTGGATCATATGCTAATTACTTCAGAAATTGACAGTGTAAATGTCAAACTTATGTGAAATTTACACTGTAATACTCATTCAGTCATTTTATATTTCTTTTTCACTGACATGTTTTACAAATTTTTCCTAAAGGGCTTATTATCGATGCACCTATCGTCATTCGCAAGGTTGTTTGGCTACAAAGCAAGTTCAAAAATCAGATGAAGATTCATCACTTCTTCAAGTAACATATAAAGGAAGGCATACTTGCAGACAAGGTTCAGAATTAACTGCAGGAGTGGTATTGTTCGGGAAAGAAGAGAAAAGGCAGAAAAAAGGAAGTTACGAGCCTAAACAAGAGGAACGAATTCAGGAACCAAAGGTAGAAAATATCATTAGTTTCGGAGCAAGCCTTAAAACTGAAGAACTGGGAAGAAGCATGGAAGTGGAAAGATTGCCTTCCTTCTCCTTTCCTTGTACTATAGTCGAGTCCGTATACAAGAAAGATCATCTCTTTTCTGAGGATACGAGGGAAAATAATTTCATAGCTAGTAGTTATTCATCATACATAACCCCAGAAACATCAGAATGCAGCTATCTGTCATTGTCACCATACCACATGGATAATTTTGGAATTGCTCAAAATTTGCAAAGTTCAGAGTCAGATCTCACTGAAATACTATCAGCTCCAAACTCAGTCACCAATTCTCCCATTGGTGATTTTGATATCTCGCTTGAATCTGTGGATTTCGATTCCAATTTTCCTTCAGACATTCTTGAATTTTTCAAGTAGTGCAGCATTCGCCTGTTGAGCCTAACCAGCATTTTTTGGAAGGGATAGGAATGTCTATACAAAAGTGACAACTGAAACTGGACATCGATCTCCCGTTGTGCATGTTGGTCAAGGGTATATTCTTAGTGCCCGTTTGGGAAATCTTATTT
>PHNY01265602.1:4804-22312 GCA_003724115.2 Anethum foeniculum | reverse complement strand
ATATAAGGGATACTAAATCCTACTTAAATATTTAATTCTAAAAATCAACATGTAAATATGAAAAAAAAAATTCGAAATAAGTCGATAAGTTGATAAGTGCCTGTTTGCCAAACAGGCCCTTAGTTGGCTACTTATCTGGGATGAAATTTAGTACATAAGAGAAATTTCTCTGTAGTTTAGATACTTTTAGACTGCTGGAAATTTCCATTTCAACTTGTTCATAAGTTACACCTTAGTAGTTTGTAATATAGATTACTACAAGTAGCTAGTCTCCTTTTTAATCTTTATGAAGCTGTTTCTGGAAACATGCAAATACATGTACTGTGTGATTTTGCTCCATAATCCTGCCTAATTTGGTTTATATGTGTGTTTCTAGTGGTACAAATAAGGATTTAAGAAGAGCTTCTCTTGATTGCACTATTCAGCTTTCAGCCATATTGAACTCTAATAGCACATTTTAATGTTCTATTTGCTAAATACCATTGAAGTACATATGTTAATTGAATTTGTACCTATTTTAGGCATTCAAGTAACTATTACAAATATTATTTTACATGTATAAAAACCATTCATGTAAAATAATATCAAGCTTTGAAGCAACTATGTCCACAGACTGGAACTAGAATTTTACACAATCTGAAAATTTGAAACTGCGATTTGTGAATCGAACATTCTTCACTAGATCAATAAAACAGAACAATGAAAAATTCACACCCGTTTTTTTTTTTTCAATATAAAGATAAAGTTACAAACTCTACTTGTATAAATGGACAAGATGTACATGCCTTGCATCTACAAACACATCATAACCCACATATCATACAGATTTCTACTGGCCTTGTCAAACAGATTCATAAATAAGCTGAAATATCAGAGCAAGAGGTCCATTTCATTTGGAGACGAATGCAATATTTTCCTTACTAAGATCTCAAAGATCATGATATACCTGGAGCCGGACATCTAAAGGTTCAATATAAGTTCGGTGGGGTTTCAAAGCTACCTAGTTCCAAAACTTCAAAGTCGGTGAGCTGTCTTGTTTAAAAATCCCAGAACTCAAGAAGTTGCTCTTGGTGATTTCATGCCAAATCCATGTTTCAACTTCTCAACACTGTAAAAAAAAGAGAATTTTTTTACTAATACAGTGATGCTTGATCATTCATTACAGACATAAAGACAATGTGCAATTAAATTAATTAAAAGAGAATAACAACACTTGTCCTTTGGCTATAGTGATTTTATTACAGCTTATTGCTACTGCTTATTGCTATTTACACTGCTTTTGTCATTTTAAAGGCCGGTGCTCTTTAGATATCGAATAATAGTCCAAGAAATTTCCAATAACCACTACTCAATAATTGATGCATGCACTTTTACCTCAGGAGCTTAATGGATAGACTGATGGTTTCTAAAATAAGAAACAAAGACTAATATGACGTAAGTAGATCTTCTTTGCAGTAAGATGACTGACCCTGGTTTTCTAAAATTAACTCCTACACTTCTTGCACTTGAACAATAGACTCATTAAAGATTTATAATCTTACAGCAGAAAAACTAGCTGTCCTATCAAACAAACAAATAAAAAATATATTTTCCATATTGATTAAGATTTAAGAACTTACGTCGGGGCAAGTTTCCCAAGGCTATTTAGCTCTTCACCGGAGTCTTCATCCAAGACTCTACCGGACATCTCAATAATGTATGATCTATCTCTTTCAGTTGGGAGCCCTCTATTTCCAAGCAAAATCAGGTCTTTCTGGTGAAGCTCTCTTCCATTCACATACACGCCAGTATTTCCACCAGCACAATCCTCCGGTATAGGATAACCAAACTCCTCAATATTTGGCTGCCAAAAAAATTAACCTAGTATAAGTTTAGACTTAAGACACATATAAGTGCTACCATCAACGTGGATAGATGATCCTTAGTCCATGCATGTAAATCTTACAGGAATTATGCCAAGACAAGGTCCACCAATCAAACCCCAAAATCCAGCTCGAGAATCATACCTGGTGCCAAGTGGAAATGGAGAACCGTTAGTATTATGGTTTAGTAGGATTAATCTCAACTCTCAAGTGTAATATAAAAATAACCTGTTACAAGAATTTAAACTGAGCAGATTTTGCAAACCATGAAATGAGTGATGGACTCGTGGAAAAATAGTTGTTTTGGCAATTATAATTTGCTGAAGCAAATAAAACTCAATTTCGATATTTAACAGACCTATCTACCAGGATTATAGTGAGAAAACTGGTTTTGAAAACCCCCCAAAAAACAGACATGTAAAACCCAAAGAAGCTAGAAAATGGATATCATAGTGTTAGGGCCTAAAATACTAAACATCATATAATCAAGTGTCTCACTCATGGTGTCCCTGCTATATTATTGCTATTTAAGTGTCTTCATAATCCTCAACGAGATCTGCTCCACGGATCATGATTACACTCAATCAATGCTATTATATAGAACAAGAAAAATCATGATAAAGACTCGATCTTTATTATTTCCCAAATAAGTGAGGCATTAAATTGTTTTTACAGTATGTGATTCATATTTACTGCTAAAATCTTAAGCATTAGATATCTTCCGGAAGATGATTGCACCAGGCTAAAGGAAACTACCGAGTATTTGGTAGAAGTATATGCTTACCAGTATTGTCCAGGTTGGATCGGTCCAGCTACCTTTTCAGCCTTCTTAACCAGCCGATCTGGGATAGGATGCCCATTAACTGCAACATTAATTCTTTCCTGGTCAACATTCTGACTAGATCTAGATTTGTCTTTGAAGCTTTTCTTTATGATACCTACAAAGAATGATGAACCCCCTTTCTTCACTCTCAGTTGGTCTTCTTCTCTTCCTGTATTCCCTGAATCTATTGAAACTCCAGCATTACCGTACTCATTGGATACTATATCCTGTTCAGTCGCCACTGATGCATCTTTCATGGAATTTTGCCTTGAGGTAACCTTCTTCACAATAACTTTCTCCTGCTCTGACCGGCCACTTCTGTTTCCCTGTCCGACTCGGTTGACCATATTACATTTACCTGAATAATCAAAATGATCTTGAAGTCGTGAACCGGAAGGCGGTCGAGCGTTTTCAGTTTCAACTACAACTTCATCGGACTTCGCTTCTTCCCGTGTACCAATTAAGGCATCTAGGTCATCTTCATCCTCAGATGTACAAGAAACTGTAGAATGAAGGCTCCTCATATCGACAGACTGATTTGAACTTAAATCGAGGCCTGTTGTTGATGAAGCTAATTTTTGATCCATTGACTGAAAATCATAGCCTGTGTTCTCATAGTCATCTGAGGACAAATCCATGCTACCCCAGTTCGCTCCCTGATAATTAAAACTATCTTCTTTAGCCGCCATGTTAGAGCTATTATCAACCTGGGAAGGTACTCCCTTCACACCGTCACCAAGGGTGAAAACAAGTTTATTGTCCGATACTACTAAAGAGATGACCTTAGAGCATGCTGCACATTTCAATTTCTTTTGACTTTTCCTTGTCTTAAAAATTGTCTTTGGAAGTTGGAGCAGTTCAAGACAATTGTAGCAGGCGATGAATGGAGCACCACCAGCAACAGGGCGGAAACGACTTCCACCAGTTGCTAGCACCCCCCTCAGATGCCGCTGGTGATTCACAACCCCCGTAAAGTTCAGATCATTGGGAAAACTTGCATTTAGATGTGGATTATGAGAATCACGTGAAGCAAATCGTGGATCATAATCTGGCAGACCAAAACCTCCAACAGAATGTTCACGAGGGTAGAGCATCAGATTTTTTGAAAAATCAGGAAACCTTCTATCATGGAAGACAGAAGGTGGGTTTGGTTGAAGAACATGTGGATATTTGTTGTAGCAATGCAAGCACGAGCAAGATGCAGGATGAGGGTCTATGTTATGTGAATACGGATGAACCATATCATTATTTATATACTGTCCAGGGAAATATTGATGAGTTGGCTGTTGCAAATGACGAAGTTCTTGGTTTGTATGTGTGCGAAGCATCTGAGACCTAAATGGATCCCCAAAACCTGGCAGTTGACTTGGTGTATGCATAGGAGTATAAAAACTATGCATGGACATTTCACGACTATTCATGAATGGAGGTGGCTCAACATAATGACTGGTATAAGAAGGTCCTGCCACATGTTTATCAGGAACTGAATATTGTAGCGATGTCCTTTTCTGCCCAAAAGAGCCATCGGGGAACCAATTATCTGAGCCACCAAAAGGATCCTGATGAGCAACCCTCCTACTAATAGGAACCTTTTCTTTGGAATTCTCCACCATTTTAGTTCTACTAAGTTGCTCCTTCAGCTCATCCAACTTTCTCAAAAGCTCGGCGCGATCTTGCTCAAGATACTCGACCTTCTTTAATGCATCAAAGTCATTCTGATTCTTCATCGGTGCAGCTGCTACAGCGTGATCATAATTAGATCCAGGCTGGTAATTAGCAGGAATCTCTTCCGAGGACTTTGAAGTCGAATACCTCAAACCTACAACCTCATCCCTTTGGTCATCCCTTTGGTTGCTGAGGAACTGTTCAGTCTCACCTCTCACACCAGCTGCTCCCCAGTCTAATAAACGCCCAGAATCTCTCGAACCACTAGCTTTCCCAATCCAGGCATTCGAATCTGCAGATTCTTTGTCCATATCAGTTCCTTTCTCATTCATATCCCCATCCATATCAACAACCTCTTTATCCCCTTTACTAATCAAACTATTTCTATAATTGTCAGCCCTATCAGCAATAACCTCCTTTCTCTCAAGGCTCCTAGTAGAAGTACCATTTGACCTGATATCATTTCCAGACTCATCACTCAAATTCATCACAGGTTTCTCAACATATTCGCAATTCTCTACCAAGTCCGAAAATTTCCCCAGTACCCCTCCACCTGCTCCTCCTTCCTCTAAATTCTCTAAAAACATATCTACCTCAGCATCTTTATCATTCTCCCTTGCTGTGAAATTAAAACCATAAACTAACATTCTTGAAAACACAACCCACCAATGCTAAAAAAAACAACAAACATAAAATCTTTATTTTACAAATACACCCTAAAACTTACCACATTAACAAGACACAAAAAACTAAACCTTTATTTAAACAACTTACAACTCCAATCAAAATTAAAAATACCAACATTAACAGATAAAATAAATTAAAATCCAAGAATGGTATATGATGTTAAAATATTGAAAGAAAAGCATTTGAATTGTGTAAGTATATGTAATAAACATGAAATGAGAAATGGTACCTGTAAGAAGAGAGGCACAAGCACCACATTGATAAACAGAGTAAGCAGGGAGCTGAGTGAGCAAGTTTTGACAGTTTGGGCAACGAACCAACCTCACTTTTCCAGCTTCAGACATTTTGCACACAACTATTCAATCTACTCTAGTTGGAGTTGACAATACATAATGTTTTTTAAGTTGGTGTAATAAAATACACAAGAATGGTTTACAGGCATAAATTAATAATAGTTGTTGTTAAAGAGTATAAGATCCTGTTGGGGCCTTCCTCTGACACCTTAAGGTTTTAGAGCAATCGGTTACCTAAACATGGTATCAGAGCTCGGTTTAGGGNNTTAAATATTTGTATTGGTATTGATATTTGGTATTGGTAATATTGGTATATTGGTAATTGTCATTGTTCAATCGTACGATTGAGGGGAAGTGTTAAAGAGTATAAGATCCTGTTGGGGCCTTCCTCTGACACCTTAAGGTTTTAGAGCAATCGGTTACTTAACAGTTGTAACTTAATTGGTTGAGCCAAGAAAATGCTTTTGTTTGTTTTGTTTTAAAGGGAGAGAGAGAGAGAGAGAGTTGTCTACAGCGAGCAGGGGAATAATGGTGTAACGGGTGTCAAAACATTCAAAAACTGCTGCACTGGTCCAGAAACATAAAGTAGTGACCCGACTAAATTAGTCCTACGAAGGGAAGGGAAGCTTTAAAACAACGGTTTGTCTTTTGGGCTTTAACACTTTTCGGTTGGGCCTTGTGTTCTTTACTTTTGTCACGTTATGTGCTATAGCGAATATAGCTGGTGAGTAGTTTTGGAGGGAAAGTCAATTATAAGCAGAGAGATTAGATCACATTTGGGGTAGGCTTGATTTTGTAATTTCTTAACTCATTTCTGTATCTCTTCTTCTCTCTCTTTCTCAGATTTTCTCTCATTCATTCTTTATGTATCTTCTTTTATTTTCATTTCTCTGTAATTGTAACATACATTGTTTCTTAATAAAGTAGCGAGTTCGTTACAAGTGGTATCAGAGCTTTTCGATTCTTGAAAATGGCAACAAGTACAAGATCCAGAACGTCTGATGATTCTTGGAAAGATCTTGAAGTTAGAATTCAAGAAGTGAACAATTCATGTCATAAAATGATAGAGTCAAGTACAGCATTTTTGGAAACCAAGATTATTGGCAAAATTGATCGGCTGGTATCGTTGGTCACAAAATGTGATGCTAAAATTGAAGCATACAACGCGTCAATCGAAGATAGAATTCAGAATAGGATGTCGGGATTACTAAAGAATTGTAGTTTTGATTGAAATGTAAATGAAAATGAGGGAAACAAAACTCCAATTTTACCAACACCGGGAAGTCATCTGAGACGTGATGGAGAAAGTAGTGGAGTTTTAGTGGTGAATGGACAGCGTGATGGGGGAAGGGTTTCGTTTCAGCAACCTAGAGTTGAGTTACATTATTTTCAGGGAGAAGATCCGCGTGCTTGGTTGAGAAAATGTAATCGATATTTCTTGGTTAATCAGGTCAGTGATTCTCAAAAACTGGATTATATTGAGATGTTTTTAGAAGGTAACGCTGATATTTGGTTTCAGAGTTTCAAATTTAAAGATAACATTTCTTGGATAGAATTTTGTGATGCAATTACTAAACGTTTTGGGAAAAGGGGGGTTGGATGAACAAGAGAAGTTCAATAAGTTGGTCAAGGTAATACGGTTCTGGAGTATGTTGAGAAATTTGAGGAGTTAAAATCTGTATTGTTAGTTAGGAACCCACATTTGGATGAGAAATATTTCATTTCTAGTTTTATTTCTGGGTTAAAAATGGAGTTGAAACCAATGGTGAGGTTAATGAAACCAGGGACGCTTTTAGACGCGATAGAAATTGCTCAATATCAAAAACAGATGGTGGAAATTATGTTAAAAAAACAAGAAGTCAAGAAATCAGTAGTTAGTATTAACACAAGGTGGTCTGCGAATGATAAGAATGGTGGAACAAGTGTTGTAGCGGAAAAGAAAGAAGGAGGGGTTAAAGATAATTTCAAGAAAATTTCTCCGGAAGAATTTCAGTACAGGCGTAACAATCATCTCTGTTATAAATGTGGTGAAAAATTCAATCAAGGTCATCAGTGTAAGAACCAGCAATATACTTTTATGTTGATGGAAGAAAATGAAAAAGATGTATTGGAAGAATTATTAGAAGAAGAGGAGGATGGAACGGTTGCAGAAGTTTCACTGAATGCTTTATCAGAGAAATTGAGTAGGAAGACTATTAGTTTGGAAGGGATCATTAATGGTAATAAAGCTCAGATGTTAACTGATACAGGAAGTACTAGTAGCTACATTGATAGTAAATTGGTAGACAAAGCCAAATTGAAGAAAATGAGTTGTGAAGCAATCAATATTAAGTTGGCGGATGGTAGGACAATGGTTAGTAGCTACTATGTTCCTAAGGTGAAATGGAAAATTCAACAGTATGAGTTTACTTTTGATTTAAGAGTAATTGACATAGCTGGTTGGGATATGATTCTTGGTGTGGATTGGTTGGAACAATTTAGTCCTATACTATTTGATTTCAAAAAATTATATCTAAAATTGAATGCCGATTCTGAAAGTGGGGACCAAATGTTGTTAAATGGTAGAGTAGAGGAAGCTACCATACAGTTGGTAAGGGGAAAGGAGTTGCAGATTCTTAACAAAAAGTTAGCACAACAGAAGTTGAAAGATGAATTGTATAGTTCAGAAGAAAAGCAGAGATTACCAGCAAGTGTAACTGAGTTGTTGAAGACTTATTCAAAGGTATTTGAAGTACCAGTAGAGCTTCCTTATTCGAGAGTTATTGATCATGTGATTCCTTTACAAGAAGGACTCAGGCTTTCAAGTTAAAACCATGCAGGTACCCTCATTCTCATAAGACAGAGATAGAGAAACAAGTGCAGCAAATGCTGGACAACGATACTATAAAAACAAGTAATAGTCCTTTTGTTTCTCCAGTCATTTTGGTCAGAAAAAAAGACGATTCATGGAGATTTTGTGTGGATTATAGGCATCTGAACAAGCTCACGATTAAAGATAAGTTTCCTATGCCAAATATTGATGAATTACTGGATGAATTACATGGAGCGTCAGTTTTTACTAAGTTGGATTTAAGATCAGGTTATCATCAAATTTTGGTTAAACCTGCGGATACTTATAAAACAGCTTTTCAAACCCATCATGGACATTTTGAGTTTGTAGTTATGCCATTCGGCTTAACTAATGCGCCTGCAACGTTTCAAGCGTTAATAAATCAGGTTTTTCAGCCATTTCTCAGGAAATTTGTGTTGGTATTTTTCGATGATATTTTAGTATATAGTGCAGACTTGGAGAAACATTTGAATCATTTGGAGTTGGTGCTAAAATTGTTAGAGGATAATCAGTTATATGCTAAGAGTTCCAAGTGCATTTTTGCAGCTAATTCAGTAGAGTATTTAGGACATATTTTTTCTAAAAAAAAAAGGGTGAGTATGGATTCTGCAAAGATCAGTAGTATCATGAATTGGCCTAAACCAGATACTGTAAAAACATTGAGGGGGTTTTTAGGATTATCTGGATATTATAGACGCTTTATTAAAGGTTATAGTATTTTACCCAACCTTTGACAGAGTTGTTAAAAAAAGACGGGTTTCAATGGACGGAAGCAGCTACATTGGCTTTTGAAAATCTTAAAAAAGCATTATGTGAAACACCTGTTCTAGTAATGCCCAACTTTGATTTACCATTCATAGTAGAAACAGATGCTTGTGCATCAGGTATGGGAGCTGTTTTGATGCAACATGGAAGACCAATTTCTTATTTGAGTAAGGCGTTTAACAAAATTATTTGAGTAAGGCGTTTAACAAACGGAATCTGGGTTTTTCAGTATACGAGAAAGAGTTGTTAGCTTTGGTATTAGCAGTAACTAAATGGAGACATTATCTCATATGTCATCATTTTGTTATTAAAACTGACCATCAGTCACTGAAGTACTTACTAGAACAGCCTTTGCACACTTCTCTGCAAAACAAATGGTTATCAAAGTTGGTGGGAATGGATTATGAAATCCAATATAAAAAGGGGTGTAAAAACGTAGCAGCAGATGCTTTATCCAGAAGAGATGTTACAGAAGAGGAGATAATGGAAAGTAAAGGGGATCAGAGTAGAGGCAATTCTGAGTTGAATGCAATATCAGAGTTGCAACCAGTTTGGTTACAACAGGTAATAAATAGCTATGAGGGTGATGAAGAGTGTAAGAAGATAATGTCTCAAATAATATCGGATGTTGAATCTGATATAGGAACTGAGTTTCAGTTTGTGCAAGGAATTCTAAAGAAAAAAGGGAAAATATTTCTGGGAAGTAATGGAAACATTAGAGAACAAGTTATCAGTGCTCTGCATAATTTAGCATTAGGTGGACACTCGGGACAGACTGTTTGTCTACAAAGATTGAAGTTGGTATTTTACTGGCCAAAGATGAAACAAGATATAATTGATTGGATTCAGAGGTGTGAAGTTTTCCAGAGGTTTAAAAGTGAATATGTGTCGTCTGCTGGGTTGCTACAACCGTTGGAAATTCCAAATATACCTTGGAAGCATATTTCTATGGATTTTGTAGAAAAATTACCAAATTCAGATGGAACAGATACTGTGTTAGTTATGATTGACAGATTATCAAAATACGGTCATTTTAGTCCTCTAAGTCATCCTTTTAATGCAGAAGAGGTAGCTACTGTATTTTTGGATCAAATATTCAGGTTACACGGTTTGCCTGATTCCATAGTTTGTGATCGAGACAAAGTATTCACTAGAAAGTTTTGGACTTCACTATTGGACAAACTGGGAGTTAAAATGAATTTTACTTCTGCTTATCATCCGCAGAGTGATGGACAAACGGAGCGATTAAATCAATGTATGAAAGCTTTTCTGAGGTGTTTTTCTGGAGATAGACCTGGGAGCTGGAAGAAGTGGATAGGTATGGCTGAATATTGGTACAATACGTCGTTTCAAGCTAGTTTGGGAATAACTCCACACGAAGCATTATATGGAGTTAAACCGATTCCTATCAACTTAGGAAATCTACATGATATGATAATACCAGTAGCACAAGACCTATTGGTTCAAAGAGGTATTACAGTAAATTAAAGAGAGTCTGATCAAAGCTCAACACCGAATAAAATTTTATGCTCATCAAAGTAGGTCTGAAAGGGTATTTAGTAAAGGAGATTGGGTGTTCCTTAAACTGCAGCCTTACAAACAGAAAATTTTAGCGGAGAGGTGTTCAGTTAAGCTATCAGCTAAGTACTTTGGTCCGTTTCAAGTAGAAGAAAAGATTGGTGAAGTGGCTTACAAGCTAATACTTCCAGCTCATTCAAAATTACATCCAGTTTTTCATGTTTCGTTACTTAAGAAATATATAGGTAATAATCCTGTTACAGCTGGGGAATTTCCAGAGTATGATCAAGAAGATGTAATCAGACTATTGCCAGATAAAGTTTTGCAGCGAAGACAGATCAAGAAAGGAAATAAGGATGTTATACAATGGTTAATTCAGTGGAAAGATATGGACAAGACAGAAGCTTCATGGGAAGATAGTAGTTTGATTTCAAATCAATTTCCTCATTTCAAAGCTTGAGGACAAGCTTGTTGTTATGGAGGGGCAATTGTCACGTTATGTGCTATAGCGAATACAGCTAGTGAGTAGTTTTGGAGGGAAAGTCAGTTATAAGTAGAGAGATTAGATCACATTTGAGGTAGGCTTGGTTTTGTAATCTCTTAACTCATTTCTGTATCTCTTCTTTTCTCTCTTTCTCTTTCTCTTTCTCAGATTCTCTCTCATTCATTCTTTCTGTATCTTCTTTTATTTTCATTTCTCTGTAATTGTAACATACATTGTTTCTTAATAAAGTAGCGAGTTTGTTACAACTTTCTCTTCTTGATTGTATAAATTAAAAATTACTAGCTTATAATGCACGGTTGTGTGAGCAATTAATAAAATGAAGTAATATATAATATTTAAAATTTTAAATAATCAACCAAAAAATGTAGAATACATTTCCCAATCCCTATTAGCAACATATATAAATTCATTTGATTTCAATTTTTTTTAATAAATATGCATCTTTTTTAAATAATTGCTTAAAATAAGTAAAAAATGTAAGCCAAAAAAATCATTACCTAAAGTCATTACCCTAAATAGTACAATTTAATTTAACTTTAAGGTGGTATATTCAATTTAAATTTTAAAGAATTTTTAATAATTTGTGAATTTCAAAGATTTTGTTGAAATTGATTGTGGGCAGATTTTGATGGAATTGATAATTTTTTTTTGCATAGTCTTGATGATTTTCTGTAAAAAATACTTTAAAATTTTTCAGAAGATTAAAAATGTACTAGCAAATTCATCAAAATCCACAAATTAGTCAAATAAAACAAAATTCATTAATTTTTTAATACCATCCTATTTCAATAAATTTTTTAAAATCTAAATTGAATATAATGAGATTTTAATGAATTTTTAGAATCTTGATCGAATACACTCTGATTTTTAATGAACTTTTTATCATTCAAATTAAATATCTTTAGATTTAAAGAATTTTTCAAATCTAAATTATTAACTATGAATTTTGAGAATCCAAAAGAATTCTTAAAAAGTCATCGAATACGCTTCCTAAGTTTATGCAATTTAAGTTTATACTTAAAATTTTCTCAAAAAATAAATTTTATGTAAAAAATATAAAAACAATTTAAATAATAAAAAAATAACGTTATTAAAATAAGTATAGTCAATGAAGTAAATATATTATAGTTTGATTAAAATTGAAAAGTGGGTCCGTATATATATGCCTCTAAAACCCTAGAATTAGAACCGAAGGAGAGCAGCCATGGGCATCGGACTTGTAAGCAGCGATAATCAGGTTTTTGAGGTGGAGAGAACTGCCGTTTCCAGGTCTCCGACAATCATGACAAAACTTCAAGCAAGGTCAGATGATGATTCCCCTGTTGTGCTCGATGGGATTGTGGGCGAGATCTTTAAAAGGGTTATAGAATACTGCAATCGTCATTACGTACCCTATTCTAGTCTTGCCGATGACGCTGTTGTCAATTCTATCGATGCTTTTGATGCTGAATTCGTGAATGTTGAGAAAATACAGATATTTAATAATTAATGTATTATTTTTAAATATCAACATTAATGTATTAAATAATTGAAAAGTAAAAAATGTAAGTATTACCGTTGCATTCACATATAAATATAATAAATTTATTACACATGTCATCTTTCATTTGAGAAATGATATTCTTCTAGCTCTCCCAATAGTGTTCCTCCTGCAAACTACAAATGCCATTTCAGCAAACTCCAGTGATCACAAATGATATTCTTAAACAAAATAGGAGGTAAAAGTTTCTTCCAGAATTATGTCATTATGATGATGGTAGAAAGAACATTTGATATTCTATAGAGTAAATAATTTTATTTCTAAAAGCATGAAAGTGTGGCTGAGAATTAACGAAAATAAATAAATTCACAGACCTATTATTGAGTTTTGGACCGCAGCACTAATATCTTCCACATACTTTATTTGCTTTCAAAATCCTTAAGGCTGAAAAGCTTTTTGACAATCTCAGATGTGAAGCTCACTCTGATAGAGTACAGAGGGATCAACAATCTTAAACTTTCATTCCGTGATAAATTCACAGAAGTAAGTGGAGACGACTTACGGTGCATCCAGTTTTTTTTTTTTTTTTTTTTTTTTTGCAATGACTTCAACACCATAGAGAATTATGACTGAATTATATAACAAACAACTTTTAGATGTTTCATGGTTCTTGCAATTCAAAAAATTTTGTTGAACCATCAACTTAAAGACATAAAGGTATTATCTTTAGAGCTAAATTACGCGTACATATACAAAAACCTTAATTGCAAAGAAAATAGAACATAACTATTAGCTCAGATTGTCAACTGTAAACCCTTGTTCTAGGAAGTGATTTTATATACTGACATGAACGGATAAACATGATTTTCATCTTTATAGTTCCAAAATAATAGATATATTTATTTAAAAAATGAAATGAATATAAGACAATACAGTTTTAGTTGATCGTTGAACTTAGTAGTTATATAAGCCATCAGTTTCATAAATCATGATTCCACAAAAAGAGTAATAATGAATATTTTACTTACTTCAGTACTTATAATCAAGTGAACAATGCAGCACAATGATTAATCAAGAAACACACTCCTACTCACAAACCATATTACTCACAAACCAATAGGCTGTTTGAGATTTGATGGCTTAAGTATATTTTGTAGTGATAACTCGTTCTGATGTATAAAAAGTGTTCTACTCATTTATGATTTTTTTCTTTCAACTCTTTACATTTCAAATTTTTTTAAAATATAATAAATTTTATAATATAAAAAGTATTCACAACTTTTCTCCACTATCACACTTTACACATGAAATATTGCTTATTCTCACCATCATACTACTTTTTTTGTTTCCCTAATTTACATTTTTTCACCTCCGTACTCAACTCAATAGAAAGAATTAGAATTGAGTGAGATAGAAAAAGGAATGAATTTGAAATGCAAAGACAAGTGAAACCGAGGGACCCATTTGATTTGTGTTTATTGTTAAATTGTTGGGCTTTTATGAAAAATACCCAAGCTCATAAACTTTTTTGCAAAAATATTATCATATTTTAAAAAATTATAAAAACATTTTTTTATTTAATTTTTATTTGCAAAAATACGAATTTGTAATTATTTTTTTGCAAAAAAAATGGTTTTTCTGCAACTCGATTCAACCAGATGCAACCTAGGTGGGTCTGCGACCCCATGCAACCAAAATCAACCTCGAATGCAATCAAAATTAACCTCGAATGCAATCAAAAAACTCAGTGCAACTAGTTGCATATATGGTTGATTTTGGTTGCACCGTAGTTTTACATATATTTTCAGAAGATAGTAAAATCGCAAAAAAAACTTAGAAAATATAGTATTTTTAATAATTTCTCTAATTTTTTTATTTTTGGAAATGTGAAAATTTTTCATCCCAAAATAAAATATATAAGGAATTGGAAAGAATGGATGGAGTATTATCTGATGCATTAGGGGCTATAATTAGGGCTGAGCCAGCCGAGTTTCGAGTCGGGAGTCGAGATTAGTCAAGCCGAGCCGATCCGGTTCGTTTGACTAATTGAGCCTAAATTTCTGCCCAAACTCGATTTATTTAATTTGTGAGTCGAGTAGGTTAAACAAGCCGATTTTAACTAATCGAGCCCAAATCTCTACCTAAACTCGGCTCGTTTAATTTCATAAATCGAGTCGAACCGACTCCTTTAGTTAAATGAGTCAGAACCTCTATCCCAACTCCGCTCGTTTAACTAAACAAGTCGAGTTAAGTACAGTCAAACAAGTTCGAGCCGGGCTAGCTCACAAGACGTCGGCTCGAAATAGATGCATTAGAGCATCTCCAATAGAGGCACCCCTAGGGGTGCCAAACATTGCCAACTCATCTAAAAAATTAATATTTTAATTTGTCTCTCATCCATGTCAAAGTAGGCAACTTTTAACTCCAATAGCTAGCACCCTCTCAAGTTGCTTGAATGGTCCCCATGACATAAACTTAAATATTTATTTTTTAAAAAATTGATAATTAGACATTATAGAAGAGTTAAGAGTTATATATACATCTCATGTGAGAATTGTAGTTTAGCCATTTTGGGGGTGCCAAGAGGGTGCCAAAAGTTGGTCACTTCTCTTGGCACCTTTGAAGCACACTTGACACTCAATAGGTTGGCACGACACTCCAATAGGTTGGCACCCAAGAGTGCCATGCCACATAAGATTTTGCACCCCTCTTAGCACCCCTATTGGAGTTGCTCTTAGAGCATCTCCAACAGAGGCACCCCTAGGGGGTGCCAAACATTGCTAACTCATCTAAAAAATTAATATTTTAGTTTGTCTCTCATCCATGTCAAAGTAGGCAACTTTTAATTCCAATAGGTAGCACCCTCTCAAGGTGCTTGAATGGTCCCCACATGATATCAAAAATTAATTAATTAATTAATTAAACATGATAGAAGATGTAAGAGTCATATATACATCTCATGTAAGAATTATAGTTTAGCTATTTTGAGGGGGTGCCAAGAGTTGGCTACTTCTCTTGGCACCTTTAAAGCACCCTTTACACTCCAATAGGTTTTGGCACCCAAGAGTGTCATGTCACATAAGATTTGGCACCCCTCTTGACAATAAATGATAAAGGGGCCGAAAATATAATGTAAGCCGCGAGATGCAGAGCAGAAATAATGTAATTGGTTGTCCAATTTGACTTGAAATTGAATTGAACAATTTAATAATAAAAATTATAAATTATGATTTTTAATGTTAAAATTTAGAAATTAGAAATTTTATTAATATTAAAATTAAAAATCATATATTAAAGTAGATTAAATGTAGGCTTTAAATAATATAAATATATTTTAATAAATTTCTTACTTGTTCATAAAAAAAGTGATACTTTGATCAATTTAATTATTCAGAAATAAATAAATCAAGTAATTAACGACGAGGGAGTATTAAAATGCAGATACACGGTGTAAAAAAAAATGAAAGAGTTAAAAGAAACGGGGTGTTGGCCCCAAATGACACAATTTGGAGTTAAAAGGCCCCAAATAGCAGAGAATAAAAAGTTGGCCCTGAATAGCACTCCAAAACGCTAAAATGTAGCGTTTTACCTATTTTTTTTANTTTTAAATGCTTCAACGCTACATAATGTAGCGTTACTATGTTTTTAACTTTTTAAAAACTTTAGTTTACCTCGCTTTCTCTAATTTGAGGTGCTGTTTTACACTTTAAAATGCTACTTTAACAGTATTTTGTTCGGATTTTATTCACATATTTGAATAATTTAATATTTTTAAAATTTAAATCGGGAATTGGTGAACACTAAAATAATAAAAATGGTTAATAATTAGAGTTTGGTTCCTAGGGTTTCGGGGCTCTAGGGTTTAGGGCCTAAGGCCCTAAACCCTACATCCTAAACCCTAAATCATTGTACCTTTTATTAATTTCTTTTTAAATATTCTGAAACCCAAAAGGGGATCGGTGANNNNAAAATTGTTAAGTAGTTTTCTCTTTTATTCGATTTTTTAATATTTCTAAAACCCAAAAGGGAATTATTGAACCCTAAAATATTAAAAACCGTTAATAATTAGAGTTTGGTTCCTAGGGTTTTGTTTCCGGCCTAAAGGCCCAAAACCCTAGCTTTAGTTAGGGTTTAGGCTCTAGGGTTCCCTAAATCGTTGTGTTATTTATTTATTTTATTCTAAACATTTTTTAAAATCCAAAAGGGATCGGTGAACCCAAAAATGTTAAAAATTGCTAAGTAGTTTTGTATTTTATTCAATTTTTTAATATTTCTAAAATCCAAAAGGGGATTATTGAATCCTAAAAAATTAAAATTTGTTAAATTATGGTACACTACTAAATTTTTTTTAAAAAATATTAAAATAACTGTTAAAAACGTAACATTAAATGATATTTCGGGTCTCAAAATGACACACAATAAAAAGAGTTACAAAAAAAAATTAAAAAAACAATCACAAAACGTGACATGATGTCACGTTTTGCCAACTAAAAGTGATGGAACTGAAATTTTGAACGCTACACGATGTACCGTCTTAAAGTGCTATTTGAGACCAGTTTTTTATTTTGTGCCGTTTGAGACATTTTAGCTCAGAAATGTGCAATTTGGGGCCTTTTTTCAAAGAAACGGGGACCTAACTTATGTAAAGTGGGAGTTGTTGATTAGGAGGTTAAAGATCCGAAAACCCAATCACAGTTACAAGTCTACTCCAACAACTAGTCGGACTCCAAGACGCCGCCACCCCTAAATTAATTATAAATAAAACATAATAATGCAGTGTTAACTCTTCACTAGTGTGGGCAAAAAATAAATACAAATAAAGTCTCACTAGTCTGAAAAGGGCGTTAGCGAGAGCACATACAGACATACTACTCCCAGTACTAGTACTAGAGGGAGAGTGGATGAAATTGCAATCCACACAGTAGTTTGATTCTCTCCGTCGGATAATTTAATCTCAGTTTCAAATACACCAATCGGCGGCCGTTCGATGTCTTCGGAGGATGTGAAAACGAACGAGTCGGCCGTATCTACGATCGTCAATCTAGCTGGAGAGGCTAAGCTCGTTCAGCCGCCCTCTTTA
>PHNY01265596.1:4461-37474 GCA_003724115.2 Anethum foeniculum | reverse complement strand
TCTTATCACAATATCTAGACCGGAACTTTAATAATGCAACATTGCTGCTGCTTCTCTTATTTAGAATCTTAGATATAGATATACATATATGTGTAAGTGTGTGTATATATGTTTATATATATGTTTATATATAAGCAGTCGTCATTGATATATACTCATATATATACAAGCCATCACACCTTTTCTTCCTTTTTCATTTATTTATAGTTGCCAGAATAGATCAGGTGGGATTCGCCAGAGATGGTGAACTGGTGCGTGAACCATGGCAATCTGGGTCGAAGTCGACCCATGTTCCGGTACGAACGAACCAGTTCACGGATCCATAGGCCGACCCACGAACCATGCAACACTGGTCTTAAGGGATCCAGTTTTACTGTTTGATGTAGGATTGCAACCCTATACTATTTGATCTTTCAATGTTAACTGGTGGTTTTTTCGGAGTTGTGCCAAATGGGTCCATATGGGGATCGCCTGGTTATATTGATCCACGGCTGATCTCTGCAGGAAAATTGCTAGGTATGCTATCAGCCATAACTATAATTCTTTTTCAGATTCTGATTTCTATGCTCTTACGATAACTAAAGTTGTTTCTGCGATGATAGGTGCAAGGAGTCCATGGTCTGTCAAATGTGATATCTATTCGTATGGAGCATTGCTTTTAACTATAATAGGGAAAAGAGCTTTTAATCCAGAAAATAAAGAAGAGACAAAAGCAGATTGTTGGGCCAAGAAAGAGTTCAAGCCTGATTGTTCGTTGGTTCACAAGAAGCTTCAGGATGATCCACTCTATGATGCTCGCTGTGGAAATGATATCACGGCGCTGGCTATGTGCTGTTTGGAATATTATCCACAGAGTCGTCCCATTATGATGCAAATAGTCAAGTTTCTAGAGAAACGTCAAATTAAAGTCGGGGATGCTTGATTGCCCGCTTGTTTTGGAGGTCACATACATGTCTGAAAACCTGTTCACTAGTCTAAATGTCACAAGTATGCATGTTTTAGATATGTTTAGTAATTCACAACAAGGTTGATGCTCTCTAGGGTACTACTCCCTCCGTCCCAGTAGATTATATACATTTGGTTTGGGCACGGAGGTTAAGAAAGNATTTAAGGAGAAAAAATAAGAAAAGTGGGTAAAGTGGTGGGACCGGTTAATATTTTATATATAAAGTGGGTGTAGTGGAGGAAAGTAGTGGATGTAGTTGGATTTTTATATTATAAATCTTACTACTTTTGGTAACTTTTGAAATGTATAGAAATGAATGGGACATTCAAAAAAGGAAAGTGTATAGAATTGAATGGGACAGATGGAGTACTACTTTCGCACTATGCAAATACAGTGATATTGCAGAGTAGTTCATACCATAAATGTGTACCTTATGCAAAACCAGTTCTCGGGAAGAGATTAACATTTCTTGTAAATGCAATATTAAGAATTAGAAGTACACTTATTAAAAATTTATCTTCATCATGTAAAATGAAAAAAGGACAAAATCTAGCTTTGTACTCTTGATCATCGCTTGATTCAACTCTGAAACTTAAAATAATCAAAAGTTAATTTAAATTAAGTTTTTAACATACTATTTACATAATTTCTTATATAAAATTTATTTTAAAACTGTAGAGTGGTGGACATAATACACAATAGTATAATTAATAAGAAAAAGTCTACTTCCCTTCTTAAAAACCCAACCGTTATCTTTCTAGTCAACTTTCCTGTCAAGAATCAAACTTGGTAAGCCTCACAAAGTTGCCGCGCCTTTTAATATTAATTTCACAAAGTTATCTTATGTTAATAGCCTTTTCCATTGTTTCTAATTGTCTTATTTCGTATAACCCAACTGTTAGGTCTGCTGAGTAGATTAATGGCTTGTACAAGTTCTCCAACTGCATTCTCTTCTGCTTCAACTTCAAGTCCCACTCTTTGGGATGTTTTTCTGAGTTTCCACGGTAAAGACACTCGATATAAGTTTACAAGTCATTTGTATGCTTCCCTAGATCGCCATGGAATTTGAACATATAAGGATGATTCCGAGCTACACAATGGAGAAGAAATCACAGAGGCGCTGATCCAAGCTATTAAGGAATCCAGTATTTACATTGCTGTCATCTCGGAAAACTATGCTTCTTCTAGTTGGTGTCTTGATGAGCTGGTACAGATCCTCAGTTGTTACAGAACACAACAAGGATTGGTAATTCCTGTGTTTTACAACATTGATCCATATGTTGCGCGGCACCAAATTGGGAGTTTTAAAGAAGCTTTTGAAAAGCATCAAATTCGTTTTGTGGGTGAAATGGAGAAAGTGAACAAGTGGCGCCTTGCACTGACAGAAGTTGCCAACTTTTCAGGATGTCATATATCTCAAAACAGGTAACTCAAACTCTCAAACATTATTTGGGGGAATAAATAAATAAAACATCATTTCACTTTAAATCAACTTGCAGGTCAGTCCTCACACTAAAAAATCTCAGTCAACTGATTAAACCATCAAAAACTTTTAAATGAATTTCATTTGTTAAAAAATAGACGGAAGTGTGAGTGGACTTTTGATGTGTAATATAGGCCGAGTTGTCATGCTTAACCAAAAAGATGAAGTGTAAATTAGTCTAGTTGCAACCCTATATTATGCCCTTCCCACCATGCTACCATTATATTCCTGGCTTATGTAACTAATCCAGATATGAGGCTTTGTTCATGGTAAAAAAAGAACTTTATTGTAGGTCTGAAGCTGATATTATCGACGAAATTGTAGATGAGATTCTATTCATAATAAAACCCAAGGCATTAGATGTTGCTAAATATCCAGTTGGGTTGGATTCTCGTGTTAAAAACATAACAACATTGTTGAGCCATGACGCAAATGGTGTCATTAGGATTGGTATATATGGTATGGGTGGAGTAGGTAAAACAACTCTTGCCAAAGCTCTTTATAATCAACTCTTGCTAGGAAGCTTCAAGGGCAACTGTTTTCTCTCAAATGTTAGCGAGGTGTCTGGGACCAAAGGCCTAGAAACTTTACAACAGCAACTTATTAATGATGTTCTGAAAACTAAGAAAAAACTCGAGGTTCACAATGTTGATGAAGGAACTAAGTTGATAAGAGCCAGAATTTGTTCAACAAAAGTTCTGGTTGTTATTGATGATTTAGGCCACCATAAACAATTTGAAGCTTTAGTAGGACCATTTTCCTCTGGTAGTGTAGTTGTCATAACTACAAGGGATGAAGCGATATTGGATAAAGTTAAAGTGGAACCTAAATATCGATACATGTTAAAGGAGTTGAATGATGCTCAATCACTGGAACTTTTTAATCAACATGCATTTGGAAATGCAACACCAAGCAATACTTTAGTGCTATTATCCAAAGACATTCTACGTCACGCTGGTGGGCTTCCATTAGCTCTTGAGGTTTTTGGTTCGAATTTGTTTGACGAATCTGAGGAAGGATGGAGATGGTTCATTGACAAATTGAAAAGAGTTCCTATTGACGATGTTGGGAAAAAACTTATGATTAGCTTTGATGCATTGAAATTGGTTGATCCTATGCTACAGGATATTTTCCTCGATATTGCTTGTTTTTTCATTGGAACGAAGAAAGAAGTGTTTGTCAAAATTTTGGAAACTTCTTATACTTTCATTGATCGTAACATTGACATTCTAAAGAAAAGATGTTTATTGACGTTTAATGGTATAGGTGAGTTGGGGATGCATGATTTGATTCAGGATATGGGAAGGGACATTGTGCGCAATAATTCCCCTAATGAGCCTGGAAAACATAGTAGATTGTGGATATCAGAAGATATATGCGATGTGTTGAAGAAGCACAAGGTAATCTTATTATTGTGGATCTAATAAGTGCCCATTCTGATAGTTTCAGTTTCACCATGACTTTAAATAATACAACATCACGCACCCAATTTTCCTTCTCATAAACATATGTATATTACATTATTTGTAAGGCAAAGTCATGTGTTGAAACAGAAAAAAGTGACTCTTTATCTCTTTTTATGCCTTAAATTTGTTTCTAAAACATAGGTTATCAATTTTTTTCTTATTGATATATGTGTTAGGGAACGGAAGCAATAGAAGCTATCATGCCTGACAACTTTTATCACCCAGATACTTATGAGGTAGATTCATTTGAAACTGAATCCTTCAAAAAGATGAGTAAATTAAGATTCCTTTACCTTAAAAATGTAAATGTCACTGGAAGCTTTGAACAAACATTTCAAGATTTGAGGTTGCTCTGTTGGAATAATTGTCCTTTGAAGTGTTTACCTGCTGATTTTTACCCGCAAAAACTTGTTATCCTTGAGTTGCCTTGGAGCAAAATGAGAACAATGTGGGAGCTAACCATGGTAGGTATTGTGAGTATGTTTCTTGTATATATGGCAATTAATATAAAAATGTGTGATTTAATTACTTCCAATTGCACTTACTTTTAAAGGTTTCACAGGTTTTTTAAAAATTTAAAGACTCTGAACATGTCGTATTCTCAAGATTTAATTACCACTCCAGACTTTACTAAATTACTGTGCCTTGAAACTATAATTCTTGAGGGATGTGAAAGCTTAAAGGAGGTATGTGCATCAATTGGAAGTTTGGCGAGGCTTGTTTCTTTGAATTTGCGCTTTTGTGTGAGCCTAAGAAGTCTTCAGGATACCATTTGCCACTTGAGAGCATTGGAAGTTCTGAGTATTAGTGGTTGCCGTAGTCTAAAATCAATACCTATTGAATTGGGGAGCGTTAAATCCCTAAAAGTGTTCAACGCGGATGGACTAACTCTCTCAGAATTACCAAATAGTAAAATTGTTGAGATGAAATTAATCTATGGAAGCACATCTACAACTTCTCCAATCAACATGTTCGACTTAAGTGGACTTGTACCATGTCTTGTTCAAGAACAAATCACGGAAAATGTATGGCCTACAGAAACAGAGAAGATTGAATTACCGGATTCAGTAGGGCATCTGAGTAATCTTGTGGAGCTTGGGTTAAGGGACAACAAAAGACTTTCCAGACACTATTTGCAACTTGAGATCATTGGAAGTTTTAGATATTGATAGTTGCAGTAGTCTGAAAGCATTGCCCATAAATTTAGGGAACATTAAATCCCTAAAAGTCCTTAGCGCACATGGACTAACTGTTTCGAGATTACCAGATTCGATTGGACATCTTAGTAACCTTGTTGAGCTAAGATTAGGTTATAACAAGGAACTTAAAACTCTTCCGGACACCATTTGTAACCTAAGTTCACTGGAAAGTTTAAGTGTTGCAGGATGTGACAACCTAGAAAAAGTGCCAGATCAGCTGTGGAAGCTTACAAGCTTAAGGGAGCTAGAGGCGAAGGGTGTTTCTCTGTTAAAAATGCTTTCTGATATTGTATCAGGCCCGTACGCATCATCATTGCAATGTTTGTATTTATCTGAGAGTACTCTCACTGCCCTGCCATCTGGTATTAATCAGCTCTCAAACCTACAAAAAGTTGATCTTGCAGATTGTCCTCATCTGTTATCCGTTGCAGAACTTCCTCCTAATCTGAAATTTCTACATATTAATGGTTGCATGTCTGTGGAAGGATTACCGAATCTAGCCAATTTGAAACAGTTGGAGGTTTTGGACCTTACATATTGTAGTGCTTTGACAGAGATTTCAGGCTGGGAGGAACTCGCTTCTATTGCATCACTCAGTTTAACAGGTTGCAACTCATCTCTTCTGGGATGCATTTTTACAAAACGCTTCTTTCAGGTTTGTTTACTCTGAAGCTCGTGTGATTATAATCTCGTGCACCAATACCGTATAACTCTTAAATAACTTCTGTTGGTTATATTTTCCCCAGATATATAGTAGATTTGGCCATGAAATCGAAATTACCATTCCATCAGGATTTTTTACTGATTGTATTAGTCAATCACCTCACTGGATTAGTCAATCACAGGATTGGACCGTCAATCACAGTAATGTAGAGGCAACATTGTCTTTACTTTCGCCACTAAATGCATCCCACAATTTATTGAAAATGATTGTTTGCTTTAAAAGCGAGAAGGATGATGAAAGATTTTCAACCACTTATTCTGTTAAGAATGCCACAAGTGATTTCATATGGGCCAGAAGTTTTTCCAGTGTTAATGATGAAACTCGGATGATAATAGTACCAGGATCAATCTTCTCAGTCACAGATGGTGACGATAGAATTGAATTAATAGCAGATGCAGAAGTTCATGGAATTCATCTAGTCTACTAAATAGAGAATACATTGATTGACGAGTACAACAGCACCATTATTGATGTGGAAGATGAAGAAGCTACCCCTTTAAATGGTTGAAATTTTCAGAAGGTGATAAGAACTGATTGCCTTCTCTCTCAAGAAATTACTGAATTGGAAAGTGCTTTGTGTAATGAAAATGACTCTTTTGTTTTGCACATTTACAGACAGGTAACCAAAGTCAAAATATACATATGGTTTATTATGACTGCTTGCACTAAACAAGCTTTGCTGATTAATTATTTTCCTTCTTAGAACAAATGGGCACATACCAATTGCAGTTTATTGATAGATTATGTGATTCCGAGACCTGAAATAAACAGTTGGGTTATAATATGATAAGATTTTGGAATAGAACCACAGGTTACACATTATCATGTGTTTTAAGAGAAGACTGAACTCTTTTTTCGGCTAAGATATTTTTATTATTATACCGTATGAGAAGACTGGACTCCTTGTTCAGTTCGTTCATTTGTCTTTTAGACAGAAATACCCTGCTCCCGAGTTTTAAATAGGGATGAAAGTTGATGGTAGGGACTAAACTAGCAAAACTTTAACCTATTCATGCTCCCGAGAACGAAAATGGATGATGTGTTTATGAACTGTAGTTTGTCTTTTCTGTATATGGTAAAGAAATATATTTCAGATTAAACTCAAATAAATAAGTACTGCCTTTTCAGACGCTGATATGTTCTTAAAGCATCAAATTTATTCAAATATAGTGAAATTGATTGGATCTTGCGAGTCTGACGGATTGTTTACTATACATCCTGCACAATTTATTAGATGAAGGTAGTGTTACCATACTTGTTTGAGTGAGTGATCATGGTGATCACCACCTGATCTCTGCAGGAATTCTAGGTCTGCTATCTATCAGCCATTACTATTGTCTATATATCTGGCCAGATTCTGGTTTCTAGCTTTTATGAAAATTTGGAGTTATTTCTTTGATTTCAGGTGCAAGAAGTCTGTGGTCCGTTTTTCAAATGCCAAGTCTTCATTTTACTACAACTGTCACTTGGAAAATAGTTGGACCGGCTGTTCATAATACAGATCACTCCAGAAAACTCCTTGAATCTTTTCTTACTTTCTGTTTTTTGAATATAATATAAGCTAATAAGTGGTATCATTCTTAGATGAATCTCATTGCCAGTGAGAATCGAAAGCAGAACCTAAAACTACTGGGGATAAGCTCAAGCTCCCAGTACCACTTAATTTAATTCATGGCGCTCAAAACTCCTTGGATCTTAAATCTGGGTGATATGTCTGTTCCTTGATATCAGGGTGTTTACTTGTTGATCATGGTTAGTTGGTTAAATAGAAGATTGAACATGTATGATATGATTATGTACATCATTCGAAGTTCATTGGTCTGATTTATTGTTTTAAAATCTATACAGAAAAGCTACTACATAAACTTGTAACATCAAACATCAAACTCTTAATAAACTGATGAAGAACATACATTAAAAATTTACAGCAATAAACAAAGAATTACAAAATCTAGAACAAAATTATACAAAAAATAAACTTTTAACTTACTATATGTTGTGAAAAATATCATATATTTGAGGTGGACAGTATCATGAAGCTCAACATGTTTACATGAATGTCCAAAAACAACATTTTTCTCACTCTACTGTTTTCTTTCTATTTGAATGAAAAGGTGAGCATCCGCGTAGTAGTCCCCCTTTCTTCCTGCAAATTATTGCACCCATATATTAATAAAATTATTACACATAATTTGTAATAATAAACATATATTACAGAATATGGGAATAAGCACATCATTGTAGAATATGATTAATTAATATTATCATTGGTATAAACTAATTGTATGGGTTGTAACGTCTGCGTGTACAAGTACAAAAACGTGTTTGTGATTTTAAAATTTTTTGTAATGTTCACACTTGACATATTCTGTCTAGAATGCCCTGTTTTCCAGGATCGTCCACTAAAACAATAAAGAATTAGCTTGCAATTAAGTAACCATCAAAACTACTAGTATTGCTAGATTAGGATTTAGCTAGCGGTTTTTCCAATTATAATATATGCAAGGGATGTGGTCAGTTACATAATTAACAAATTGTTCTAGAAACAAGTTTTTAATCTACCATATTTTTAAATCTGGTCAGCTTAACATATAATTTGAGTTTAACAAGTTTTTCTTTTTAGATTTCATTTCAATCATCAGCTTAACATATAATTTGAGTCCCAAACTATATCCAATGATATAATTTTTTATGCTTAAGCATATGATTAATCAAATCTAGTTTAGACCATATAGTAGTACTTCAAATTGTACCGACTCATTATTATATTTTCTTTGCTTGTCCTTTAAACTATGAGTAACGGTCTATTTGTGGGTCTCACTCTCAACTCAAGCAAAGAGCACCAGATAAAAGGTTTTGAGCTGTTCCCAAAAATAATGACACAAGACAAATTTTTATTTGTGAGATTCATATAAATGCACGATGGGTTCATATTATATACGAGAAAGTAGCTAATCACATATTGACAACTCAGCATTCGAGAACGATTTTGGGAACCATTTTGGAAACTCTGGCATTTCTCAAAGGTTTTTGGGCAGAGATCTAGAACATTCAATATTTTAAGATTTGAATATGTGATCTATTGAAGGCTTCTGAGATACCGAATTTAAAATCATTGACAAAATAAACATAACTGATGTGAGATTTATGGTTCAGATTTCTGAAATGAATTCTAAGGTAATCAAACTATTTCTGAATATCAGATATTAAACCATAAAAATAAATATTAATAGGAAAACTGTAAATTGATTAAACAGATGTACGTACCTGGTGCTCTTGTTGCTAATGCTGCTGTCATTGCTGCCTGAGCTTCCACTGCTACCACTACTACCATTGCTACTCAATCCACCGCTTTCGCTGTCGTCGGATACCACGGAGTATCTTCTCTGCCACCACTGTTTTTGATCAACACTCTTTGAAGATTTATCATTCAAATTACTATCAACATGCTTTGTAGAAACTTTAGCATATGGATTTTCCTTTGTTTTTGCCTTTCCCTTTGCTGGTTTTGCTACCTGTTTTTTACTTCCTCCAAAAGGCATTGGAAATACCATCTTCAGAAACAACCCTGTATTGTTACTCTCACTTATATTGCTTCCTGTTCTCGCAATACTCTTTTCAACTTTCTTTATACTTGGTAGCTTCCTCACACTAGCTTGCTTTCTTACACTTGCTTGCTTCTTTATACTTCCCTGCTTCTTGTTTGGAATGAAACTACTGTTTTCTTGATCAACTACTACTTCCTCGTCTTCTTGAAACCCGATTTTTTGATGATCAACGAGGTCTTTTAACGAAAGCTCGTACGATGATTCAGGCATGCTCTTCACCATCTCCATAAGCTCTTTCTGACCTCTTGCTATGGCTTGAACTCTTAAAGAAGGTGGAGAATTTCTAATCTTGTTCTGGGAAAATTTTGAACCAGCCGGGCTTCTAGGCGGGCTTTTCGACCACAAGGGTGGTGAACAAACGCCTGATTCATCTCCATTATTTAGCCTGCTAGGCCTAAATTGGATCCCATCATGATCAATCAAGTTGCTAGCTTTTTCTTCATTTTCTGATCTTTCAACACTAGAATCTATAGTCATATTATACCCTTCACAATTGTTTTTTATTGGTCCTAGAAATTCCAAGCTGTTGGTATGTTCACTTCTTGAATCTAACATGATCAATCTCAGATTTGTAGGAAGGAGAATTGAAGGAAAATATGAATGTGAATGGGTTGTTTATGTAATGAATACAGAGAAGGGCTTGCTCATATTTATGTATTAGTCATGAATGACACCATGATAGGTCTATTATTGTTATATTATCATGGATTTGTGTAAAGTGAAATATATTTTCTATTGTTATTGTGGCTCCGAGCTCACAATATGTCAATGATTTTCTAGATAGGTGGGCGTAGGGTCAAAATTTCTTAATTATCTGTTTTTATTTACTATTTATTTTGTCTCTATGAGGAGTTTGTATGGAACATAAATAGTTGATTGTCCCGCTGCCCCTTCCTATTTTTCTGTTTCGAGCCCCTTGCAGATGGCGACTGTTTTCGCAAACTTTAGTGTGATGCCTACACACCCTTTTGTTGAAGTATTGAACCAAAAAGACAATAATTTACGGAGTGAAAGAAACAATGAAAATTTATTAGGAAATGCTTCATTTACAAAATTGGATACAAAATTTTGCACAAAATCATATGTGTTAACATTTGATTGGAATGGGCTCCTGTATCCACATCAATAGCACCAATTAAAATACTTCACCTCATATGCCACATCATTTTGCGAGGATTTTGTATCCAATTTTGTGAATGTAGCAATACTCAAATTTATTAGGTTGAAATGTTTTTACAATTGTAACTGTAGTCACATAGTATTTTGTAATGGTTAAATAACATATGTAATTCCTGAAGGATAGCCCATTCAAGTCTTGTTTTAACATGATGAACATTAAAATTCTTTATAATATGTTTAGATAAGTTAAAGAATTTGGATTTGGATTTCTTTTGAAATTTAAGGCATTCAATTTTTAATACAAATATAATAATTTAAAATATCAACTCAAATTATGTCATTTCAAATCCATCATTTAAATGAAATGCATGTTTTCTAACACGGCCTTACAAGTTTTGTGATGCGCTTAATTCCTGAATGTTCACAAATTCAATTCTCGTTTTAACATAAAATTTTGACGTTATGTTCTTCGCATTATCTTCTTTTCGTGTAGTTGCATAGAATTTTTTATTTGCATGAATCCTGATTTCATTTCGTACTTCTATTTTTTTCATAAATTTGCTAAGTTCTGTTTTTCATTGTTCCCAGATAATAAGAATAAATCTTATGCAATTTTATAAACTTGTTTATAAATAATTTAAACTTAAATATGTATTCATACTCTATAGTTTATACAAATATTTTAATATCGATTTTTCTCTATACACACAATAATCGTTAAATTTTATAAATTTGATTGATTTCATATTTTAATAGTGGTGAATTCCCCTGCATATATACAAACTCCATCAATCGAAATAAGTTAAACATATAAAAGTTAGCGTTTATTGTAGTCCCTTGGGCACACATTAGAAATGACGTTTTAATATATGAATGGATCGTTTTATCAGTCCGTATCATTAGCAATTTAGCATGATTCGAAACTACATATGAAATAAAAGTATTTGGATTAATACAATATTTTTTTTGACAAATTTAAAACGAATTTCATTAATTTGAAAGAATCTTAGCCTGATAACTTTCCAACCAACTATACAACTAGGTTGAAAAACAAATAAACAAGCTAAACAATTAGTCGTTTTGTTTTTGGATTGCTTAACATACTGAATATTAATATTCTTAAAACCAAAAATTAATTCGATAGTCTCACGAGCAATCCAATCTATACCAACTTTCTTTGGTCCTGTTTGGCAATTAGCTGTTAGCTGTTAACTGTAACGGATTGAATTAGCTGATTGTATAAACTGTTTTGACTAGGTGATTGAATTTAGATGTTTTGAACAAAATTGTTTGGCAAGTAGTTTTTTCAATTAGCCTTTTGTATACATAAATTGAAAAATCTCCTCCAATTAGCTTTTTCAAAATTTGTTTTTTGGGACCAAACAGCTATTTTAAAAAGATAACTACCAAACACTGGAATTGGAATTAGAGGTTTCATTTGATCAAATCTCTAATTTGATTTAAAAAACTATTTTTTTTTTGCCAAAAAAACTAACTTTCAAACAGGGCATTGTCTTCCTAAAAACAATAAAATCACAATTTACCTGCACACAATTAAATTTATATATAGTCCAATATTCAGATCGAAGATACAGATGTCTCTATAGGATAAACAAATTTCTGTTATAAAAAATAAGCTCTTGCAATTTCCGATTCCACCGTCATTCTATTCAACACTACTTTGATGCGAGCATTCCGGAACTCCTAATACATCATATAACTCATTCTTAACGAAAAACAAAACAATTACATACTAAAACATATGAAACTCTCACCCAACAAATTGGGTACAAAAAACACTCTGTATCCAAGAATTAGTATTATTTAAAAAAATAAGATCAGAAAGTAAGAAAGAGAGCCTCTAACTCGTGGATAAGCCACCACTATTAGAATATTAATATAAAATCTTGAAAAGAGCTTTCTTCTACCACCTTAAGTTTTTAAATAAGCTAGTTACTCAATATGGTATCCTTGCCACCCCAAACATTCTCATAATTTATTATAGACATAAAAAATAATTTAATGCCCTAAAAATAAACCGTCCGTAATTCACTCTTCAATTCATAAATAAATTTTTCGAGTGAAGAGGGGTTTAAAGTATTAATATTAAATTTTGAAAAGAATTTTTATTTAGCGCTTTTAATTTTGAGATTGGACCGTTTTCTTAACACGCCGGAGAGCTAAGGACGAATCGTTTAACAAAGCTTATAAGCTAAAAATATTGTATTTAGTTGCGAGAGAATAAAACCTAAAAATCTTTTACCTTAAGACAATTATGTCACACATCTTTTACTTCAAGACAATTATGGAAGCTAAATCATATCTAAGTTATCTTTTACAAATCATATTAAACTTTTACGTGAATATAAATTTCGATTCACTTCAAATAGTGTATCCGACATTTATAAAATCAGTGATGCTTTGACATTTTTCTGAAACTAGTTTTTCAGTTTGATTTTTCTTTTTTGCAAGTGGAGGGAAAAAAGATATACATAAAAAATCTCAAAGTGGTTAGTAGCACATTTGTTACCAACTATTCCTAGATTTTTAATCCAACTTACCAGGGGCTACTATTACCCACTAGCTGCACTGATATTATAAACTATGTAGTGTGTGTAAAGAGAATGATATGGGACAGGGACAATAGTCTGAAAGGGAATTAAACTACACAATACTCGAATATTATCCAAGTATAAGTGTGTTATAGCTAATATGCTATTAACAAAACTAAAACATGCAATGTGTTTGTTTCAAGTCGATTAAAATGAGAAAATTCTGCATTTTTTTAGCTTTATTCTAGTGGTCGACAACTTGACAAGTAGCCCTTCCATAAGAGTAGTTTTTTTTTTTTTTTTTTTCTTAATTAAAAAACCAGTGGAGATAGACTGAAAATGACTTTCACTTTATCAGTACATGATTAACTTGGATATATATAGCCACCGGTGAAATATGGAGTATCTTACAAAGCACAAGTGCTTGGTTCGTAATTAATAAATTTGATTAATAATTGCAATTTTGAACTTTTATATTTGAAGTGTAGGTTTAAAAATTATTGAGTTTACTGACTAATCATTATAAAGTGCTCATATTGATTCGATTTTTTGAATCTGATTATTCTATGTATATTTTTTAAATTAATACATCAACCTTAATAAATTAAATATTATTATATTTAATAAATATATCCGATTAGTATTCTGATTAATTATCCCGATCAATTATCGATTATCCGATTAATCACTACATAGTATTTTCACCGATTAATGCCGATTCTCTTCTTTTACACACTGATTTGAAATAACAATTTGATGATAAAAAATGAAAACTCGATTCTGATGGAGATGATTAATTAAATCGATTTGATATTTTATAAATCCTAATTCCGCTAACTCTGACTCTCATCCTCATTAGTACCGTCATCAATGATCACAATTTAGATAAATATAGCAAGCAAAAAATTTTACTGTACGTTTTATGAAATTTTTGTCTAGAAAAGAAAAAAAAAATGGCCTAAGAACATTTTAGGAATAGATATAACTAATAACATGTGAAATTACACATGGAAACAGATTTGTGCAAGTGAAATTAAATCAAGGAATCGCATAGAATAATGGCAAGTATCGAAAGGGAGGGTACACGTGAGGTAAAAAAAAAAATCCGTACTGTTTGACCATCCGTATGTCAAACTAAAAAGCGCAGGCAAGAGAATCAATTAAATTTCAACACCTTAAAATGAGGAAGCCGAAAGGGAGATTCCTTCTGGAAGCCGTGCCCTTGTAGGTGTGAAAAGCTAGGGTACAAGCAACCCACAAAGTGAAGGCATAGTACACATTACAGCAAGCAGTGAGCGTTCATACCCCCCCAGTTCCAAACTCTAAAAAGTGGATTCAGATCATATTTCTCAAATTTTGACAAATAGGAAAATTAGCTTTACAATATAGTGAAAAGATAATATACTTTTTTCCTCATCCTCTAGCAACCGGAATTGTCTGTCCCCATAGTATATACTGAGAAGTCGGCATCACCATTCACCAATGCAATGCTGCACCATGTACGATAATTATATCTCGATAAATGAATGATTTTGGAAACCTGATTTTTTTTAATATAAATTTAATAAAAAATAAATATTTCTTTGATTACTCGTTTTAGCCATATATATCAAGTAAGTCATTATTTTTCAGTTTGACTCAATTTGATCACTAATTTGTATCAAAAATCATCCGCCAATAACTAAATTAATACAAAATTTTAATTTTTAAATAACTAATTAGATACAAAATTTTAAATTGGTAACAAAATTAAGTCAAACTGACAAGTAACAACCTACTTTATATATTTGAATGAAATGAGTGATCAACTTGATATTTTTTCCAAATTTATTGTTGTTCAAAATATATTATCTTTATTACATCTGAATTGAAAAATAAAATTAAGTTATCCAAATTTCATGTTTATTGAAATTTTATTTGTCAAGATTTTACTTGTAAGTGTCACTTGGCCCCTTCCTTAAATACTCCTCCTTCCCGTTAATTAGTATATATTTGGTTTGGGCACGGAGGTTAAGTAAAAATGTAATTTAAGATGAAAAAGTAAGAAAAGTGGGTAAGGTGGTGAGATCAGTTAATATTTTATATATAAAATGGGTGTAGTGGATGTAGTTAGATTTTTATATTATACAACTTTACCACTTTTAGTAACCTTTGAAATGTATAGAAATGAATGGGATATCCACAAAAAGAAAAGTGTATAGAATAAAAGAAAAGTGTATAGAATTGAAAGGGACAAAAGAGACAGATGGAGTAGTATTACAAATCAAATGGTATTTACTATTTCCGAAAACAACAAACACAACATTCCAAGGCAATCTTCCAGGAGCCAAGTAAAGTTGGTCTGATCCTCAACCCAACCTGTAACTTTTTGTGATGTACACAGTACATACATAGACTTGCACGGTAAAGAACAATTCTGTGTCTCTGGATACATGTATTATGAAGCTGACCTTTATTATCAATTAAAAAAACATGTAGTAAAAACAACACGGTGACGGATGATTACGAACTAGTCAGCATGCACTTCACTAGGTACTCTAAATAACACCAGAGCAACAACCGAAGCTTCTTCAATAATATTACATGCATTCTTTCTGGAAAGTGTAGTAAATTTTACTCGTACGGTAGATACAGATACAGCTAGCTGGATAATACATGTGCATTGTGCATTGTGCATGCCTATTAATCAAATCGAACAACTAGACATGTTATATTGTCGGTTGATTAAGCATTCATTTAGCTCCCGTTTTTTTTTTTAAAGCCTGCCCTTGGCTCAATCAAATCTGCTACTCCATCTGTCTCGTTAGAATCTTGTTTACTATTTACACGTATTTCGAGATTCCTAAAATTTAACTACATAATTCTTTTATTCAAGAAAAAGAAATTTTTTTAAAAAAATTATGGAACTATACTTTAAATGAGTCTTAAAAAACATGTCAAAAAGTAATGTATAGAATTCAATGGTAAAAAACGTTTCCACTTATATCTATGGTATCAGGATATGGTTATTCTCAGTAAAGTTCAAGATAATCAATTGATAATTACGCCAATACAATTTAAGCTTTTCATAATTATGTTTCAAAATAGCACTTAAAATGGCTGAACGGACCCTTGCATGGACTCGTTTAAATAAAGACTATTCGACCTCAATATTAAGCAAAACAAAAAGTAACATAAATGCACAATCGACTGCTGCTTCAGCCAAATCTTAATTTAAGAACATTTAGGGAAAACAAGAAACTGCAGACTAATAAAACTATAAAAGACATCGGCTCCGCCAACCTAAAGACTGTTAAATTGCATTTTTTTCACTGTACAAAGATGATCAATCTTCAAACACCTCGCCTTACAAATAAAAAATGGCCTCAACAGGATCCTTTTACTTGTAATTAGTGCTTTACGCCAACAAAACACAAACCTACTTCAGCTTGGGCTTGAAGCTCTTCCAAAACTTTAACAAGGTGCTCACGAGATGCAGGAATTTCCACTTGTTGTGTTAACATTCTCCTCAATCTTCACATAAAAAGGAGAAAAATCAGAATGCAGCTAGGAACTGAACTTAAAGGGAAACTAATTTAATATGTAACACATACATGGATATCATTTTGACAAATATAAGTTTTGAATTTAGATAAATAACATGATAATAATTCAGGCTACCTCCTAGGCTCCTACTGAATTTTATTGATGTATCTAGTATCTACATGACGATCCAAGCTGCTTTCCTTCATTTATATGCCAGACAACCAGTATACACAACACAGGCAGCAAAGCATAATAGACTCCACCCCCACAAAGTTCAACTAGAGTGGCCTACATTATGATGCAAATTCCAAATTGCAAAACAGATTTATTAAAATTTCAAATTATAACTCTGCAGTTTGTTTAAAATAAACTCCACTTCAAATAAAAATCCGTTTTCCCAAAATTTCACCAACTCAGGGTTCTCCGTTAACAAATGAAACACTTGCTCCCATCCATTGGAATCGAGGGAAAATACATGGTGGCTTTTCCTCGATAACATTCGTTTCATAATTAACAGTTCTGCAAACCGACCAACCAATAAATATGCATGCAGAACTTTTCATAGGTAACTCGTATGCATTATGCAGAAACAAGTTACTTAATTTATCAAAGTGCATATGAGTCGCATGACTTTCCACATATAAAACGACCCAAAGCGTATTTGATAATAGGAGTAAAAAAATACTAATCCTATTGAGATGATTTTTAATACAAGATACATGTCTAAATTCAGTGATATGCAGCATCTGCACCTAAGATTAAGGATTACAATTAACTCAATCCAGGTGAACTTGGTCATAGACTATATGGTTTATGTTGTAGTTTCTTTATCAATGCTTAATTACTATTCTACGAATGAAAAATGACAAAGGATGCATCCTATATTATAATACCTGAGTCTAACACACCATCCAGTTAATTAACCATATATCCGGTTAACCAATCAGAAAATTATGAATTATTTTACAACCAATCAGAAGTCATTCCTAAACTGTAGACCAATCATATTACATCAAGAGTTTTCCTTATTTAACATTCTCATCCAATTATATTAACCATGGTTAGTTAACAATTCTAATTTATATATAGTAATGATTTTATTTAACATATCCATATAATACATATTTTTAAAATCAAAGAATATTTACTAAAAGATCACTATTTTAATTTGAAATAAATTACCATATATCTGGTTAACCAATCAAAAATTATGAATAATTTTAGGACCAATCGGATGTCATTCCTAAATTATAGACCAATCATATTATATCAAGAGTTTTCCTTATTTAACATTCTCATCCAATTATATTAAACATGGTTAGTTAACAATTCTAATTTATATACCATAATGATTTTATTTAACATATACATATAATACATCCTATCCTATCCTATATTATAATACCTGAGTCTACCACACTATCGAGTTAATTAACCATATATCCGGTTAACCAATCAGTAAACTATGATTTATTTTACGACCAATCAGAAGTCATTCTTAAATTTCAGACCAATCAAATTAAATATAACATGTTTCCTAATATAATTTAAACTCCTATCTTTTAACCAAGGTTAAACTCCTTTACCATAACAAATTTAATTACATATAAAATTATAACCAAAAAAAAAAATTAGAATCGTAATCGGAAATTTTCCTTCCCATCCAAGATTCACACAATCATCAATAAAAACAAATTAGATTTCAAAGTTATACACATCTGATAATAAAAATTAAAAACAAAATTATAATAAAATTTAATTATAATATTAAAATATACTACTAAAGTTAATGCCCTAAGAATATAAGCCGTTTCAACCATAAGTTTAGTAGGCCTTCCCCGGATTTTTTCCATCAAATTCGGTCCGAGTACAGGAAACTTGCAACATGTTCATTTTACTTTTGCTACTTTTTTTATAACAATATTACTATTATTTATCTTTTATGATTATATTACGATTATACTTTTATATTTAATTAATATTACTATTATTTGTACATAATTTTATTAATACTTCAAATTAAATATAACAATATTAATTCAATTTTAAATATATAATCATGTATACGATTTTTAACGTAAATTGATTATTTATCAACCTACTACAATAGTAATATTTAAAAATTGATATTATTGATTTTTGCAGATAAATCCTTCTTTATAATACATGATTCTACCCATACCGATTAACCAATTAGAAAATTTTACATTAGTTTCTACTAATAACAGACGAGTCCTAAAATTTAGACTAATAATATTGTATTAAAAAATTTCCTTATTTACCGTTATCATCCAACTAGAGTAACCGTAGTTAGTTACTCCTTCCGTCTCAGCCATTTGTTTACATATGGTTTGAGTACGGAGATTAAGAAATATGTATAAAGTAGTAGAAAAGTGAAAGAAAAGTGGTGAAGTGGTGGCACACATTGATTTTTAATGTATAAAATGGAGATAGTGGAGTAAAAAGTAGTGTGAAAAGGAAAAAAAAGTGAGAAAGCGGTGGGACCCATTAACTATTTTGGGTAAGTTTTGAAATGTAAAGAATTGGATGGGACATCCAAAAAGGAAACTATAAAGAAATGGTTGGGACAGAGGAATTAATAATTTTAATTTAAATATAGAAGTTACTTGATTTAATATATTCATCAATTAAAAATTATGAATTATTTTACAACCAATTCGAAAGGAGTATTTATTTTTTAAAAATGCTAAAAAAAACGTTACCAATTTTACAAATCTAAAAGTAACATGATTAAAAGATTCCATTTTTATAATCCTTGACTAATATAGTTAAATAGAATATATATCTTTTAATGTAATTAAAAAATAAGGAAGTTATTTCGCAATTAATTATTACTTATACCAATTTAACATAGCCCATCCTAACAAATATGATTCGTTCATTTTATGACATGTATTTACATGACTAAAAAAATCAGCGGTGATTCAGTTAACCAATCAGAAAATTGAATTATTTTAGACCAATAAAAAAGAAATTCTAAATTTTAGACCAATCACATTATATTAAAAATTTCTTTATTTATCATTGTCATCCAGCTATACTAACCATAGTGAGTTAATATTTGTAATTTAAATTTCGTAATTATTTAGTTTAACATATTCATATATTACATATTTTTATATGCCAAAAGAACTTATATATTTTATATGTCAAAAAATACTTATATATTTTAAAAATTAGCATAAAGCTATAAATATTTTGAAATCGATGAGAAAAGACAGGTTCCAATTTTACACAAAGTATTCAATTATCTTAGACGAATAACATAGCACTCTTTAGACCAATAAGCCTTATATTTAAAAATTTCCTTATTTATAATTTTCATCCTTTTACACTAATCACAGTTAGTTAATCATTTTAATTTAAATACAGTGGACACTTGATTTAAAATATTCGTATATTACATATTTTATATGTCAAATTGTAAATATATATTATCTTAAAATCAGTTACGAGTATACAAATATTTCTTCTCGAACTTTGATTAGTTGGGTTTCGTTTGATTTTATTTCGACTATATCTTCGGTTTTAGGAATCAAAATTTCATGAATTTATAGTCCACGCGAAACTGACGAAATAATCTTTGATTTATGGATAGTTTAAAAAGTATTCCCCAACTAAAGTTATCCAGAAACTGAAACAAAAATACAGTTACGAATTTTTAATTATATTTATAATACCTGTTATTATTGGTTTAAATTATGAAAATATAAATATTTCTTTAGATTAGATCGAACATTTATTCATCTATTAAATGAAGATCTAAAGGTGCCTTCAAATAGTTAAAGAAATAAAAAGATTAAATTTGTTTAGTAGGAAAAAAAATTATCGAGTTTCGTTTTATTTTACTTCCGCTCTATCTTAAATTCTAAAAATTACATTTGACAAATTTACAGCAGACACGAAGCTCACAAAATAAAATTTAATTTAAAAATGGTTTAAATAAATTTATTTTAAAGCAATAAGAGATCGCCTAAATTTTAGACTAATCACATTATATTTCAGTATTTTCCTATCTATTATTAGGCCTAGGATATACTGTAGAAGGCGGGTTGAATACAGTTTTGACAATCAAATCGAAAATCAACACAAAATATGAAGAACAATTTTTATTGATGTATAAAAACACTAATAATGTTAAACTGCTAGGTTACACGAATAATAATAATGATGAACATATATCCTTGAGAACTGCTAGGTTACACGAATAATAATAATAATGTTATACAACACTTTAGTGTAAACCTAAACTGTGTTTATATATTCACACATTTACACTTGGATACGATTTACATGAATGATTGAGCTATACTATATTTAGAGAAAAGGTAGGATATCGTGTTTATATATTTTTACATATTTAATTGAGTTAAACTCGATTCGTACTTATCCATTCGAGTTTTTCTTAATATTTAGTAAAATCTATTTTTTCGTTTTCGAGGTGAACTTGAACTTATCTAATTTTTGTCAAGCCGAACTTCGAACTTGAAAATTATGGATCAGTCAAGCTCGAACCCGAACTATTGTTTCGAACTCGAACTCGAACCAATATCATAATAAAAATGAAAATAAAACACCAATATCATGATAAGTGGAGATGTGTTGATAAGTGGTAGAAAATGAAAATGCATGCACTGTGGTAATTTGATTATGGTGATTCTAATATGTAATTGGTGATTCTAATCGGATATGATATATATTTAGGAAAATCAATTTATTATATCCTATAATAAGAGTAAAAGAGATATTATCCAAAATTTTGGTCCTTGACGACCACTAATAAATATCATTCTATCGGATGTGTTGATTATTTTTTCATCAAATCTTTTAAAGGGCCCGTTAGATCTTAAAATTAATAGATGATAGTTGTTCGATCTAAAACGGAATCGAAATTCAACACAAAATATGAAGAACAATTTTTATTGATGTATAAAAACTGATTACAAAATATAAACTACTATCTCAAATGAAGAACATATATCCATGAACTGCTAGGTTACACGAATAATAATAATGTTACACAACATTTTAGTGTAAACCTAAACTGTGTTTATATATTCACACATTTACACTATATCATCTATTAATTTCAAGATCTAAAATTCCTTTGAAAGAGTTGATGAATAAATAATCAAATTGGAGTTGAAACTAATAAAATGGAATAAATTTGCTTAGCAAAAATAATTTTTCGGAATCCGTTTAATTTTATTTTGGTTTTATCTTAAGTTTTAGAAATCAGATTTTGACAATTTCATAGCCCATATGAAGATTAATTTATTTTATTAAATAGAATTACCGCTGACATTTTTGAAAAAGAATATGTTTTAGTTAGAAAAAATAAAAAAGGTAACGTGTTTTGAGTGAAGAGGGTAATACTAATCAGTATTAATATAGAATTAAAATAAATAGGTCATAAAAATAATTAAGTAAAGGCACTAAAGTAAAAATAACACAATAATTAAAAAATGGTAATTAAGTAAATACAGCAGACTAACAACAAAACTTTCAATGTTTCCTCTTTAATATAGTATAGATTTTTATATACCAAGATGATTGGTTAGGTGAAGTTAAAAGATAATAAATGGTGCATTTTAATTTGTTGAGTTGTGTATTAATATAAAAGTTGAATATTTTAAAAAGATGGATTATTTTTCTATATCAATTAAATTTTGTAGTGGCTGATTTTGTTATGTATGTTTCTTTTCTTTCTTTTTCTTCTTAAAAGAGTAGAAATATAAGTATTTTTTAAAATTATAGAAATAGGTATTGTTTTTTATAGAAGGTGTTAACTAACCAACCAAATTATCTTATGTTTTGCTTATAATAGTATAGTATAGATAAGTATTTTTTAAAATTATAGAAATAGGTATTGTTTTTTATAGAATGTGTTAACCAACCAACCAAATTATCATATGTTTTGCTTATAATAGTACAGTATAGAAATCAATTACTTGGATATGATTTACATGAATGATTGAACTATACTATATTTTATAATATGATAGCTGCCTCTGCTAATTTTCCGGAACCGACATATCTGCATTTCTCTTATCTTTTAAAACATAACCAATCATCTCCTGATTTCCAGCAAGTCAGACTCTAACTGATAAATTCTGATGGTGAACTCTGATCGAGTAAACACTAATGACGCCGTGCTCCTGTCATAGCTAAACTCTTGCAGCATCAACAATATCTAACATTTACTAATCTCATTTCCCTGTACTAAACACAGTTAGTTAATAATAGTAATTACTTGATTTAACAAATTTATATATTACATATTTTATATGTCAAAAATTACAACTATGTATATTTAAAATAATTACGACTATACAAATATTTAATCTCACAATTTGATTAGTTGGCTTTCGTTTGATTTTATTTTGGCAATATCATGAGTTTCATATATCAAGTTTTAACGAATTTACAGCACGCGCGAACCTCAAAAAATAATCTTTAATTGAGGGATGGTTTAAAGAATGTTGTCCAACTAAAATTATCCAAAAAAAAGAAAAAAAAAAGACATCTAGGAATTTTGCGTTAAGTATTTAATTATATTTAGGATTCATACTTATTTTTTTTAAAATCATGAAATAAAAAAATTCCTTTATTTTCAGATTAAACAACTATCATCTATTTATTTTAAGATCTAACGATCAATTTAAATAGTTAAAGAAATAATCAAATTGGAATTGAAACAAATAAATAGAATAAATTTCCTTAGCATAAAAAATATTTATCGGGTTTCATTTGATTTTATTTCAGTTCTATTTTGAGTTCTAGAAATCAGATTTTGGTGATTTCACAGCCACGCAAAACTCATGAAATAATCTTTAATTTGGTGATGGTTTAAAAAGTACTATGTAATTAGAATTATCCAAAATTTGAAGAGAATTGATAGTTATGAATTTCACATTTAGTATTTTATTCTGTTTGGGACACCTAATTTTTTTTGGTAGAAATCATGAAAATATAAAATATTTCTTTTTTTTATCCAACGACTATTATCTATTTATTTCAAGATTTAGCGGTGTTTATTATTAGTCGTCAAGGATCAAAGTTTTGGATAAGATCTGTTTTATTCTTATTATATGATATAATGAATTGATTTTCCTAAATATATGTCATATCCGATCAGGATCACCAAGTACATAATAGAATCACTAGAATCGAATTACCACAACACCTGTATTTCAATTTGCTACCACTTATAAACACATCTCCACGATCATGATCACCACTAACATCAATATCTACATACATCACTATATATAGATAACCAAACACAAGCCGGAATCAATATGAAAATCACAAGACTCGACAAAAATTTAAAACAAATCATGCGAGTGGAATTGATAATAACGAAGGAAAATACAACTTGGAAGAAACAATAGAATTTATCAAAGAAGCGTGCGTTGATGAATGGATAATAATCAAATTTTATTTTTCGCGACTTTATTAAAAAAAGATGAAGATCGATAGAAAAGATGAAAAGATGTATATGTATATTATATATATATGTGTAAAATCTAAAATTAGTGGTACAACTTTAGAGTAATATAAAAAAATGAGTGATGAGCTTACTTTTAAGAGTGTGCTATTCAATTTTTTTTAATCGATTATCTATATAATAGATAGACTAATATTACACAATTTATTTAACAAATGATAATAATAAGTAATTTATTCGATAAATATAAAATCCTAACATAACTTTAAGTACTAAAAATAACATTATGCAATTTATACAAAGGAGAAATAAATAATTTTGAGGGGGTTTTAAAAAAATATACATTTCTTATACATCTTTTTCCTAACAATACAGTAAAAATTAATTTCAAAAATACGTTTTTTAAAATTTTGCTTTGAAAAATACGATCTGCAACTTTGCACCTCAAAATGTAACTTTATTTTTATTTTTTAGAATGTTGATTTCGGGGTTTATTCATTTGCATTTGTTGCTCTCTTTTTTTTTTGAGTTGGTTTTGGTTGCATATGTTACAAACCAAATCAATTTTAATTGAATATCTAAGCGATCATAATCAACAAAAATAAATTTATATTTTTCGTGACATTATGTCAGACAGTAGATATCCACAAAAACAGATAAATTAAATCAACCAATAACCAACTTCATGAATGAATCAACAAAAAAAACAATAGAGTAGCAGGCAATTTTTAGAAAAAATCAAATCAACTAATTACAAGTTTTTGTAATGATGAAGGATGATAATTACGGTAAAGGATAATAAAGACACGATGGAGGATGAAGAAGGAGAGAAAAGTTAGGAGATTGTGTTGTTAAAAAAAAAAGATGAAGGAAGTGTAATAAAGAAAGGAAATGAGACACCCTATTTCGAAAAAAAAAAATTGGTAAAAATGTATTACTTTCTGTAAATTTTTTAATTTTAATAATATTTTATATTTTAATATGAGTTTAAGAATCTCGAGATAGAATTCAAGAAAATTTCCTAATATAGTCATTGATTTGTGTGTTTAATTATACATCTAACTATTCAATATACTAATTTAAAAACTAAACAAAACCATGTTAAGTAAATAAATGTCAAGATTAAGGTTTTTACATATTTTTCTCATAATTTTAGAAAAATAACTCGAGATTAACCTTAAATCCTTATTTTCTTTCAGTATTATTTAGCTGTAAAGATTATTGATAATTGTGGGTCTGTGATTCGGTGCGTAGCACGGGTAAAATGCTAGTAAATCATAAAAAGATGGGCAGAGTAACACTTTTATAATATTTTTCAATTATCAAAACAAGTTTTTCATCACTCATACATACAGATAAATGGCAGAGTTATTTTGACATGGAGGTTAAGTGATATGCATACCTCTGGACAACTGCGGTGTCCCCATGACCGGTGCATATGATAAGCATGGTATTAGTAGGTAAACTAGTGCACAAATTTTTGACTCGAGCATTTAGTCGAAGAAGGACGTCCTTTGTTTCTGAGGTAATTTTGTAAGTTATGCATTTTTTTCTTGGAGACAACTTTTTAGAAGAAAGCAATGATATCATATTTTCCAGCTTTTCCTTCAATTTCTCATCATTCTCTGCTTGCTTCTTCAGAATAGAATTCAATTCCGAGAATTGTGCCCAGACAAAATGCACCCTTTCATTATTTACCTGTACTGAGAAAAGAGATCACACTACTAACTGTACAAATTTCTCCTATTCTTCCTCGAGACTTTTCGAAAGGAAAATCCAAAAAATTACCTCTTTCTTTGCTTTTGTAAGAGCTTCATCGTCAGATGATACTGGTATTGCATTGGATGACTCAGACGCATATCGCTTCACTATAGATATATTGTCAATAACAGATGAGGTTTTGCCGCATTCACTTAATACTGTAAGTAGTTTCTTTCGCATAAATGATGGAGGCGCACCAAAGTCCGGTCCTAAATTAAAAACAGCAAGCATAGAAAAAAAAAGCACCATAAGATTAAAATGAAAATAAAAATACTGTGGTGGTGGGGGGAATGAGAGTGAACAGGTTAAAAATAATAACATGAACCAATAAATAATTGAAAATGAAAGCATACAAATCCTTAACTTACAACTTCACAATTAGGCATTCTCCGCTAATAATTACTAGCATCGACTTGCATATCTATGTTAGTTATTAGCATCTTACGTAATTGGAATCCAAGTAAAATTTATTATCAATGGGCGCTTTTTTGCGGAGATGTTAATTCTACAAAGAATCACCAATTTGTGGGTTTTATTATCTGTAATCCTGATCACTGATTAACAGGTCTTAGGGTCAATATACAAAGATGATGTCGGATAAAAAAGTAATTTCTTATCTTTGTGAAATCAGAAAAACAGAAGTAATATTATCCCACTTTGCAAAAAATATAGAATACAATTATTAAAAAAAGGTATCCTGATGAAATTCATCCTTGTATAATTCCTTTTCCCCTAGCAACCAACGGGAAGAAACAATTGTGACCTAATAAAACCTAAAAGCATATAATTGTAGAGAAGCAAGATTTCAAGCTCCCTATAAGAATTCTAATATCAAATGTCTTTGTAGAAATAGATACACACTTGCCATGTCTTATTTTAAGCAGTGCTAATTCCATAGTAGCTCTTGCATCTTCAACACTATCATGTCCATCAATTGAGTTTTGTATCTCTCTGGCAAGAAACTTTCGAGTGAGCACGCGAAGTGATATCTTATAAGTAGAAGTGCCACCACGTGAATGCTTGTACAATACTGCTGTATCTATCACAAGACAATGAGATATTTTCAGTGCTAGCAAATCATTCTCCAATGAATGCCCAACTAAGATGGTTTCTTTGTGCACCAACTGCAGAAAATCTTCCTGCAGATAGTATGCAACAAACAAGGTGAATAGGCTATGTGATGTTTTAAGATTAGCTTGTTTCATACTATAAACAAATAGGCCTAATGTAAACCTGAATATCTTTAAGGGTAGTCGTCACTGGATCTAGCATCTCATGTGTGATGCCGCTGTACCTGCATATAGGTATGTTCAATGGAGTTTCACTTGATAATATGAGTACTAAATGCGATTTTCTTCAGATTTGGATAAATGGAATATGTTAAGACAAACAAGATCTAACGGAAGATTTGAGAAGCTAATCTTAAATAGCATATATCAAGGGGTATAATCCAACCAATATAGAAACATCTTGGAATCATTATAATTATCAACAGACTTGGGGTGTGATCTATATTTAGGAGCTATCTAGACCCTGATGTAGAATAAAAGTTATTCTTCATTTTTTCATTTCTTTATGGGTGGGGTGTTATGCTCCACATCATCCCTCTCAAAAATAGAATATTAATCTTCTGCCCTAATTATCCAAATATAGAAACTTTACATCTAAATAACATGGCATTTAACATGTTGACCTTCTTGCAAAGTGATCAAAAGATTGCTGATATAAGCTTGCAAGAAATTATTATTAACCTTAATCACAAGAAGGATATTGGTATGCTTATAATTTCCTAAGAAGTGCTTGCTGCCTGAAAGCTTGTTACTGTGACATGACACCACGGAGCCGGTAAAGAGCACAATGAGGCAAAGGAGATCAGACACCCTATGGCAATATGGAGTTTACCTAAATTGCAAATCTATACTAAATTACTAAATCCAAACCGGAGATCTTCCGCTGTCAGTCGTCTGTAGTACATAATTTCGGCCGCATTATACGACCAATACTCTGAACCTAACAGGTACGAGCATAGACTTGTACAAATAATTAACCATCTATAATATATAGTGAGAATAAGGATCCTGAGGTTTCTCGGGATATTTTTCCTGGAATCATAAGAAAAGCATGTAAATAAAAAAAAAATCTAGACATTTATTGTCAAATATTTACTTCCCATCTTTGTGTTTTGTTTTTAAATAAGGAAAGTGAATGATTAGATACTTAATATAATACACAAAAATCAATCATTACCTTAGGAAAGTTTCCTGAGGTCTATCTCAGGATCCTTATTCTCATATATAGTTCATATATAGTTGGGCTAAAACAAAAGTTTGGACTTTTAAACATAAGGGTTTAGATAGAATTTAAATGATGCTTTTGCAATGCTATACATATATATAAGATTTGGTGTCTTTAGTGTGTCTCGAGTCTCGAGTTTTCATATTATACCAATGGAAGTTGGTCACTAAGCTACCAACGATTAATGATTTATATATCTTAACATTAACATTGAGTTATTAGGCTAAGTATATCCAATATAGCAAAATGTGTATACTGTTGGAATTTGAAAAAGTTCCTTGAATTATAAAGTGAAAACTAGACATCCAAGTACTTTACTAGTTGCAAGCATGATATAGTTAATAAATTATTATAACTTTAACATCAGTAATTTACAAAGTAGCAACCAAAAAATAAAAGATCTATACAGGTAGACCATCCAGCAGAAATATTAATACTCATACAGTCACATAATTAGTTTTTACAAAATACATACCTGGTGTTGTAATCAGTAATCGGGTTTGATGGTTTTACCAACTTATCCAATAAGACCTGTGAAAGTATATAGAATCAGTCAAATGTAGGGCTAAACTATTAAACATATGAGTTTTGGTTACCGATGAGAGGGAATTTAATGAGAATACCAATCAACCATCTATGACAGCAAATCCCAATACAACCAAGCTCGTTACCTAGATGCAGATAGAGCACTAAACCATGTAATTTACTTGATGTGATTCAACTGATGTCATCATAAATGATGGTAGAACGGTGTTATTAATGTAGAATATGAGTAATATATTGACTCAATAGTTGTAATTTAATTGTAAAGTCAAGACCAATGATATAATTTAGTCTTCAGGTCTCCAACTTAACAAGGGTCTTCATAGAACCCAACTCATTATATTATATCCATAGGCGTAAAAAGATTCTTTTTAAAGTCCAAGACTATCACAGGTCTGGGGATCGAATTACACCAACAACGTACCTTAGTTTAATATTTTTAGAGGGATCTTATCTAAAGTACTACACAAATATTGTACTTCAATTTTGGATAGTTCTTTAACATTCCGAGTTTTAATGTATCTTCTTAATTTTCAATAATATGCTTCTAAAATTAAGAAACAAAGAAATAAGTAACATAAGTTGAGTTGATCAAAATATAAGGACTTATTGAGTTAAAAATATACTACACATAAAAATAATACTCCCTCTGTCCCATTGAATTCTCTACGTTACTTTTTGACACGCTTTTTAAGACTCATTTAAAGTATAGTTCCATAATTTTTTTAAATTTTTTTTTTTTCTGAATAAAAGTTTAATGTTTAAACTTTTATTCGGGAAAAAAATATATTATAAAACTACATTTTATAAGAGCCTCGAAATACGTGCAAACAGTGCACGTAGACTACCTAATGGGACGGAGGGAGTAGATAAAAAGAATAAGAGATCCGTCCATCGGATGGATTTCAAGCTAGCATCTAGAAAGATTTCCTGTTCTTTAAGAAAGCAAAAACATGTAAATGTATGCAGCTGCTAACATGTCAACAAAATTATGTTCCATAAGTATTTATTAAACGTCTGCCATAGGTAGTTCAATTTATAACAATTACAATAAATAATAAATGGTAATTAAATAAAATAATTATAAGATATAAGTATACGAGAATTTGCAATACAAGAAGAAAAGGTTTTCATCAAAGTATACCTGTCCATTAATATCCACCATTGTAACTCTCGTGAGCTCAAAACCCTCTTTCGTGATACACTGATTAAAGAAAAAAGGAATTAATTGTGTAGCATTTGAACATAAATTTTAAAGCACTAATTATCGTAAAGGATATATCTAATTTTATTAAAAAAAACATATAACCGAATCACAAAGATATACTCAATCTGTGTAAAATTAACATGTCCTAATTTATCAGCTACAAAACATAATTTTTATCCATAGCTACATACTTCCTGGGTAGTTTCAACAGAATTGCATATAAACCTTTCTGGGTAGTTTCAACAGAATTGCATATAAATGAAAGAGACACCAAGTATTGAGGGTTTTAGATGCTACTGTTGACCAGATTTGGAATGCAAGAAAAGGACATGATCAAAGGATGATAGTGATGAGCTACGTTATGCTGACTTTGTAAGTTTTAGGAAATAACTATATCCGCATGATAATATACAATTAATCATTTAAGAGGAAAACAATGAAAATTTTCTTAAAAGATACATCATGGGATCCATGTCACCGCCATTTTGTCATATTCAACAGCAAATAATCTAAAGTCCATGCAACAATTTCAAAATGTAAATTTACCATTTCACAATCAAGTGCCAGTATTTTATGCTTAGGAACTCCTGTCGGAGAGGGAAGAGTTGAAACAAAATCTGCACACCAGGAATACCAAACGACTTGAAGTACCAAGGAAACAATAGAAAAGATAAAAAGGAAAAGTAAGTCATAAGTAGTTACCTGGCTGACTATTGCAGTAACCGTTATCTTCTAGTTCCTTTTCTGTGAGTGTATAATATGACAGAGGAAATGGTAAATCTTTTGGGAGATCACCAAAAGTTAGATTGTTTACACCAGTATTAGAAGTTCCTGCATTAAACAAGCGATTTAATTAATTCAAGCGAGAAGCACCAATATGTTGCAAATTATTACTCTGTCAATTCTGAACGACTTCACAAAATTGTTTTCACATGGTGTAATGACACTACAATACAACACATTCTTGTCTTGTTACTTGCTGAGGCCTTCTTTACTCGCATTACGGCTTAGATTTTTTTCACATTTATAAACTTATTTATTTTTAAGAGGAACACAGCACTTTTTATTAAACCAGTGGTCACTTATTCATTTATCATTATCCGCATCATGTTCGGTGACCTCAGCCAATATGACATGCTTAAATTAGACAGAATATTTATTTATTGCTGAAATTAGTTCGTTCCATAAAGGTAAGCAGCATGCACTAAAAAATCCTATCTATAGATGGTAAATTTACCGAAACCCATAATTGACACTATCACAGGCAAAATAGTGAAACACGTGCTTGATTATTCGCTAGGCCCAAAACCCAGTTTAGGATTTGCTTTAGAAAGCCCAGCCACTTCAAAAAGCTCTGTATATGCTAATTAGCAAGAAGTGCCAAGTGCTTTTACCGCTCCTGAGAAGATGCTTACCAGATTGTGGTGGCAATTTTAATGAACAAGATAGAATTTTAATAAAAAAGATAGACCAACTAAGGCGTCTAAGAACTTTGAAGTTGGAGATGATGTATAAAGAAATTAACACCATTAAATGTCATTAAGAATACATTTTAATTTAAAACTATGAATGTGTATTATTCTTGCCAAGTAAAAAGTTGTGTATTCTTGACTACAGACTACTTGAACTTATTTGTGTGGACAATGTTATTCACTTTTAAATTCTCTTAATATAAACTATTTTGCCATTTTGCCCAAATGTATGTGCTTAGCTTTCCACTTAAGCTCTTAGAATTCTCTTAATCTTCCACAAAGAAATACCTTGATGGAGTCTCTGAACAGGTTTGCTAACTGACTCAGCATTATCCCTTTTTCTTTTTACCTTGCATGTAAGAAGAGTATCTATAGTCTGCATTCCATCTGCAATACAGCTGTCAACAAATAACCCGTAAGCATAAGTATGTATAAGATGCAATGCACAAATGTGATGTTCTACGCTTTTATTATATTATAAGTGTAAAAAACACCAACCTAAGAGCTAATACTGCCCTTGGAATCCCGAAGAATTCTTTAAAACTGTGGAGTAACTTAGACTGGGACAAGTAGAGACCCGCATCAAGGCCGGGAACGTAAAGCATAACAACTTTAGGAATCAGGGGCTTATTCTGCATATCAGAAGATAACACCTTGATATTAAACACTTCGTAAATTAATTTATAAACCATTGGGATAAAGGATTAATGCAAGAGAAGGTGATACACAGAAGAGTACATATGTGACTGTGAAAAACCTACTCCTTAAAAAGTGAAAAGGTGACCTTAACTGCAGTGCAGAAATCATATAAAAAAATTATGAAGAAGATGATGGTCATACTTCTTAATGTACTTTATTTCTCGGACCATTCCATGTCCTCAACAAAGTCAACACAACATTACACCTTAGTTCTGCCGAAAAATCATACTTTTCACTTCCCACAGAGGGGAATATGAGCCCAGAAAACTCAAAATATGATAATAATCAACACAAATGGGCTGCTAGAAGTAGCACTACAATAGATAGAAATCTAGTTGTATACCTGTTACCAAAAGAATGAGAAACCACTATGTTGTTGTCCAATGCATTTGAAATTATGTGTACAGAAAAAATCAAAAAGTAACACATAAAGGAGGAGTCGAAGAGACAGTTACTTTTATAAAAATCCAGGATGGCATAAACCCCTCAGCAAGTACCCAACTGACAAGTCCTTGCACGTCCTATAACATTATAAGAAAATTTTAATTCTTAAAATTCAGGCAACTGATTGAAATGTAATATCAGCTTACTGATTGTCACAAATCCTACTTGGAAGTTCAACGAGGAGGGTGCTTCTGGAATCTTAAAGACAACATCTGCTTTCGCCTGCACCACATGAACGTTCAGAAATTAGTGTCAGGCATTAAGGCAAATGACCATAAGTATACTTTTCAATCATGTTGCATTGGTGAAAGTTTCAGGTTGATCAGAAAGTGTTGAAAAAAAAATCTATAAGGTTGACAAATACCTTGTAAACTTATTAACAAAAATGCACTATCAAGAACTGACTATAAACACCTCAAGGCTAGAGTAAACCATAAACCCTACATTTTTCTTCTAAAATAACTTATATCATAAATTAACCAATAAAAAATTAAATTTA
>PHNY01265593.1:8435-27809 GCA_003724115.2 Anethum foeniculum | reverse complement strand
GATATGATTATTACTTTAGTATTTAATTATTTATATTTTTTCTTAAAATAATAAAAAATATAAATGAACATATATAAATATTAAGAGATAAATTTTTCTTAAAATAATATAAAATATAAATAAACATATATAAATATTAAGAGGAACCCGTGCATCGCACGGGCTGTAAGCTAGTACTTGATAATTTGCAGGCTGCAGTTGTTTTGGTTTTGGTCTTATCTTTGCTTTTGTTTGAACTTATCCGATGCTCACTTATAATAGTAGCTTTTAATTAATGCAAATTGATATTACATCTTTAAATTATGATGGATGATGAATACTAATTTGGAATTATGTTATGTTTAAATTGATAAATTGTAATCTAATTTGGTGGAGGGACACTACTTGAACAAGAAGAAGAAGAAGAATAGGCATCTTAGAGGTTTGTTCACTCAATTGTTATACATACTTGTATACAAGTCATGTATCTGAAGTTTATAATATTATCAATATCATTCTAACTGCTCAGCAAGCTATTTAATCCTAATTGTTACTTTCTTGTTTCCTTCTTTCGTGTTTGTGTAACTCGAATATACACAATTTCCAAACATAATGTCGTATAGTTTACTTCTTTTTTTTGTTTATAATACTAGAAAATTTGTTGATTCTGTGCATACATTAAGTTGTTAATGTTTGAAAAAGATGACATAACAACACCACATTACAGAGCTTTCCATTGGTTGGAGTCGTTTTAGAATAGGATTCACGAGCTTTGAATGACCTTACGCTGACTTTCAAGTGGATAAATTAGAGTTTCACCTTCAGACTTAGGAATTAGGATAATACTTGATCAAGTCAAAGTGAAGAGAAGCTTTTAAATAGATTGAATTGTTATAGCAAATATCAAAGTTTAAATACCAATTTACTATCATCCCACTTTTACCGAGATATAAGATTACTCCTGATTCCCGAATAGCCTTTAGTATATAACATGACTTCAATTCTTTATCATCTTGGTAGAGTATCGACCATGAATTACTCTATATGGACTATTTCTTGTAAGTTGTAACAGGGATGAATGCAGTATTAAAATACTAATAATAATGATATGAATTCAAATGTATAGTTAGTCTCCTGAATTTTAGGACATTTTAAGTCCATCTCCTGAAACTATCTGGTTGCAGCCACTTCTGTAAGTAGGATCCTTTTTAAGGTGAAACAAAAATCAAATTTGTCCCATCCATATATTTTTCTCCTCCATCGCCAACCAGTGGCGGAACCAGGACAAAAAATTAGGGGGTGCTTAAATATTTAAACTAAAAAATTTACGATAGTAGTAAAAGCGAACAAAATCAGAAAGTACACAACTAATTTATAATTGTCTTTTTTTGATAATTGAATTCTGCGATTTTGCATATTCTGATAATTTTGTAGAATAGCTTCATTATCCACCTTTACAAAAATAGCCTTTTCAATATAAACAATCATGCTATCATTCAACCACTCATCCCCAATTCTATTGCGCTGGTAAGTCTTCAGTGTTTTCATTACAGAGAAAACCCTCTCAACAGTAGCCATTGCAACGGGTAAAATCAAAGCTAACTGAACAAGGTGATAAACAAGAGGATAGGCAGAAGTATATATGTCTTGACCATCATGACTGCAAGATCTCCGATATTTTGAAGTTTAGACATACCTTCGTCATTTCTCACATCATAAATAAAATTGTCTAATTGATCTGGCAATAATTCAAGGTCCGGTAATGAGAAATCTTCTGGATAGAATAATGCAAGACGGACAAGTTTTGAACGATCAAAACTTGAAAATGGGTTTCTAGGATAAAGTGAACCGATACAAATTAGAAGCTTTGTGTTTCTCTCAGTAAAGCCCACTGTCACTAGTCAATCACACAGAACTTTACAAGATATAATAACCTAGAAAATAACATAACATACCTTTTCAAAGCAATGAGTCAATTAAAAAAAATTAAATCAATTGAAGAACATACCTTTTCAGTAAAAATATTTTTTATACTTTATAATTATTCTTCTATATCGAATTTATCTTTTTTAATTTTCTCACAGGGTGCTGATGTACAATTAAGTATAAAAATATATATTTTTTTACTATTTTTCCGGAGGTCAGGGGGATCTCAAGCACCCTCTCGCCCCCCTCTAGTTCCGCCCCTGTCGCCAACTCGCCCTGAAACAGCTACCACACATCCAGCCAGCGGACTGACTTTATATCAACTTGAACCGCATAAATCAGAACAATCTATGTAATTTACCCATCTGGTAACGTTAATTTTTATCAAGCAATGATGTGTTTCTCCTTTATTTTTAAATTTCAGTGTGAGCTAATTTGTTAAATTTTATAATTATAAGCTGTCCCGTCTTTATTTTTCCCAGTGGTTTTGACTTTAGTTGTGTTTCCAGCGGATTTATTTCTGGATCATGCTGAAACCTTAGCTATCTATATATAGAGTTTAGGTTAACTCGACTATGTTTAAGATACATGAAAAGGGTAAATTATCGAAGGACTAAAAAACTATTAAATTAAAATCTCCATTAATTCACATTTTGAGATGTGCCTTGTAAATGTATAGCTATTTGATTTTCTGTATAAATGTTTCTTGTGGTTATAATTGCTTAAAACAGATCTTGTTTGACTATAGTTGGGATATAAAAGAAGAAAGCTTTACTTCTTAATATATTTTAATTTTTGGACATGAAATTTTAGTATGGCAAATGATGGAGAAATGAAGGGAGATAAACTTGTACTGAGGGGCCTCAAGTTCCATGGCTATCACGGGGTGAAGGAAGAAGAAAAAAAACTTGGTCAGAAATTCGTAATAGATATAGATGCTTGGATGGATCTTCGACCAGCTGCTATATACGACTGCTTGTCAGATACAATCAGTTATACTGATATCTATCGGTGAGGATGCAAGCCTTGCCTGCCTATTGTGAATTGAATTATTACAACTGCATAAGTCTGTTTCGTGTGTCCCTGTTTTACCTTGCGTATAGATGAGCTTCCAGTAAGTTAAGGCACCAGGATATATTGTTTTTGTTGGGCATCACCAATCATTCGTATTATCTTTCTGTTGAGAGGCTAATCTTGTAACTTTAAACACGATTTTATGTTCAGCTTGGAAAAACTATTTCAGAGGAGCAATCTTGAATTTAAACAGATACGCTGGGACCTACTGCTCTGCAACGAATGCGTGCAAAACAATGAATATACGAACATCTTTTAGAAACTGTTATATATAATACATGTAGCCCCCTTTTGGTTAAATTGATCAACTGGGTAATATGCTTTAATATTTTTTGGTGCCACTCTAACCTGCTTCATTAGTAGTATCAAATGATATTAAAGTTTTAGACTTGGTTGACATGCCTTGCAACCTTCGAACAATCTTTTTGTTGCCAATAGACTCTTACTTTATATCTGATGCATTTTTAATGATTGGAAGGGTTATTTGTATAATTGTTTCCTTCCTTCAATTGAATTTAGGTATACAATTTGCTTTCCTGCTTCCTACAAAGCTATTTTGCTTGGTTTGCAGTTTGCAGTAATTTAGCCCCCTTTTTTTTTCTGTTAGAATTGGTTGATAAAAATTCAATCAGAAAAAATTAACTTCAGTTTCTCGCAAATCATTGTTTGCTTATAGAAATGTGTAAACTTTTGATGTTAAAAACTCACAGAATAGTTAAAGAAGTGGTGGAGGGTACGCCTCAAAATCTCTTAGAAACAGTAGCTCAACTCATTGCATCTGCAACCCTGACCAAGCACCCACGGATATCTGCTGTCCGTGTTCAGGTCCAGAAGCCGCACGTCTCAGTTCCTGGTCATATTGACTTCTTGGGTGTAGAGATTACCAGATACAGAAGCATTGACGGTCCAAAATAAGGTTTTTTTATTGCAACTTAATGTATTCTGCTTAGACTGTCCTTTCCATTTACTTCGCAAACTATTATGTATTCTTAGTAAAATCTATTGCTTGTCTTACATTGCAGCAATCCATTCGCACATGTCATATCTTTGTAGTGAGAGTTGTTTAACTGTCCATCTCCTCCATCCTCTATCTGTAATATACTTTTGGAGTTCTTAATTTCATCATAATTCTTCTTGTTCTATCCTGTTAAACACAATATTAGCATCTCTGGCTTCTGTTTAGAAAATTTCTGCTTTTGGGACTACAAGAGCAGACTACACACTGGTCTCAGTTTGAGCTCACATTTCCTTTTGGTCAGAATTGTTAGCCCTCTAATCGTTTTCACATGCTAGTCTCGGATGTGGAAAATAATGTTTTTTATGTTTTTTCCTAATCACATTGGGAGTAACAGGGGTTATTGCTTCGTAAGTGTGCGAGAAATTGAGTTAGTTTTTGGGTTGAGATGGACATAATATCACCCGAAGTTCATAAATCGAAAAAGATTTCATTATAGGCAAGTTCATCTTTCTCCAAAACTATAGCTCCAGCTCCACTTTTGGAGAATGTGCAAATGTAGTACATCATTTAGTACATCATTGTGGTGTTGTAGATATTGGTGTAGACTTCCAGCCTATACTTTAGATGATGGATGCCCCGGAAAGAGATTTATGGGCCAAACAAGATTAAACACAATAGTCATTCATTTATTAGTAGAGCTCTATACTCAGATGACAGATCACATACATTTCTTAGCGTCTCAACACTTGTTTGCGACGGTTCATTTTTCTGAGACTACCAGAATCAGACTACACAGCTGCTTCTCACCTACTATTCCCTTTTCCGTAATAGTTTACCCTCCTATCCTTTTTGCATGTAAAAAGTCGTTAGTCATTCAATTTATGAAAACTAGAATCAGATTGCGATACATTTTTGTATTGAAATTTCATTGTCATTTCCATTTGGTCTAAAATTTCATGATTAAAACGACCCGAAAGTCTGGTTCGGGAAAATCATTGTATTCTACTTTCTATACAAATCTATCACTGTAAAAATGACACCGGTGATATCTGATTCTCAGGCTTTTGTGAACAAGGGGTAGGATATAAAACCTGCAATTATATGCAGTTGTCACATGCACATCATGTAATTAGTGTGGTAGATATTGGTGTCCACTTTCAGCCAGTTACATAAATGATCACTGCCCTGGAATGATATTTGTAGGCCAAAGTCAAACAACATATAACAGGTAGCTAATCTGTATTTTCTACCGCTCAAAACCTTCCTAATCGCACTTAATAACCTTTCATTTCAACTTAGCCTTTCATTCACCTTTGTCATCTTAACATGACCTTTGGCCTAATCTTTGATTAGCAGTAGTATGTGTTAAATACAAAATGCATAAAAAGTTTTGTTTCAAATTTCATGAATGTGCTTTTTAAAAAAAAAAAAAAAATTATTCATACAAATCTATGTTTAGAACATGAAATAATACAAATTAAAATTTGAATTACGGTAATCATATATATATATATATATATATATATTTAATAAAAAAATAAAATCTAAAGCGATATAGATTGTTGCAACTTGCAAGTGTGAAGTTGTTAAAGTTTATCCAGTTACCAGCAGCAGACAAGGTGGGGGCAATAATCAATTATGTTCAAAGCAAAGATTGAAACCAATGAAAACAACAACAGTGCCGAATGTTTTAGCTACCGTTATTGGACTACCTTACCATGATCCTGAATGGAAATTGTGTAGCTATCAACTGTATGAATATCCAAATTATAATTAGTAAACAACTACAATAAACTTTTTAAATTAAATACATAAGCTTCATTAATATATCAACTACTCCCTCCGTCCCAATATACATGTCTCTTTTCAAGAAAAAAAAAAAAAACAAAATGATTGGTTGGATAGTATTTTCAACTAAATACTCTCATTTAATGCATTGAAAAGTAAGAATATATTATAGTTTTGGAAAGTCAAATCTTGAAAAGTGATAATATAGTATAATTTTAGAAAGTCAAATTTTGGGAAAAGAATAATTTTGAGAAGTTATACTTAAATTTGTATTGAAATAAAAGAGTGACAAGTAAATTGGGACAATTTTTTTTTTCTAAAAGGGATTATATATATTGGGACAGAGGGAGTAGTTACTAATAAATATCACCGCTCATTGTTAAATTTAATTTTTTTTTACGGACTTGATGTTCTTGCTACTTAATATAGATGGGACGCAAAATATTTTTTAAGATTAATACACAAATTTAGTGGGATACTAAACATTCTTAAGATTAATATTTATTAATATTCTCTTTGATGAATCATTTTTTGACATTTTTCTTTTGAGAATATAGCTAATCACTTCTTGACACGTATTTTAATGCTATTATAAAATATATTTTCATAATTTGTTTTTAAATTTTTTGAATATAATTTTAAATAGTATTTTTTTATTTAAAAGAAAAAATAATAATTTAACGAACTATACTTGATAGGAGTCATAAAATACATGCAGAGTCCTCCTCCTGAAGGGATTATAATTCATTTTATTTTTTTAAAATATTGTATTTTTATAATAAATTAGTACTACTGTAATTATGATATAAGCTAGTCTTACTACTCCCTCCGTCCCTATTTACATGTCCATTTTGCTTTTCGAGGAGTCAAATTGACCAATATTTGACTAAATATTACAAATTATTTATTCATTATTAAAAAAAACTAAAAGTTACGTATTAAACTAGACAACATGCTCTTTTTAATGATATAACTTATTCTAAATTTTGTGATTATATAATATATGAAAATCTTAGTCAAAGTAAAGTCAATTTGACTAGTTAAAAGTCAAAATGAACGTGTATTTAGGGACGGAGCGAGTATAATTTACTCGCATCTATCATCATCAATCAAACATGTCCCTTTTGCTTTTTTCAACTATTTTTGGAACCACCCCTCTCTTTCTTTTTTCCAAAGCACCAAACACAAATCTTTACCTAAGATGACTTGTTTTTAGTACAGTTGTTGCCATCACCCCTCCACTGATTACAAACTTTGTAACTTTACAACAAAGGTGCCATCTTTGTCTGCATTTCATTCATTTTCATAATTCTACTCATTCTTGGTTCTATACACACTTGTTTTGGATCTTGAATATTTTCAACTGGGGTTTTAGTTTTTGGTTGTCTTGTCATCATGACTGTATTATTCTACTTCATTATTTTAAATTGGTTGGCATGAAAATGTTAGGATAAAGAATAACATTGATGACCCTGTTTAATTAATGATGTTATCTTGATTCAATTCTTTTGTTTCTTGATCCTTTATTGACTAGACCAAAAGCCCACTCTTCTAAATAGTTTACAACATTTATTAGAGTGCAGATTGCCTTCAAGTTTAGTTTTTTATATATCATCATATGATCTTGAGTGTTTGGCATTTTTGGGAAACAGGAATTTTCGCAGTGAATGGAGTTAGAAAATGGTAGTGTTGTTGTGGACAAGACTATTGTAGGAGATCAGGTTGTGGATGTTAAGAAAGAGGGTGAAGAAGTTTTCGGTGGCAATGGAAATTCTGGAAATGCCACAATTGTTGGAGAAGAGATTGGTTCGTCTGGAGGGAAGGTTGAATCACCAAAGACCGGTTTAGAAAGTAAACTGTCGAATTGTGGGAAGGTTACTGGGGCTATATCCAAGAATGTAAGGGCTACTACTATTAAGAAAGCAACAAAACTGGATGTCAAGGAAAGGCCAAGCCTGACCCAAGGTCGTTCTTTTCCTGCTAAAGGAGTTCGTGCAAATGCCATAAGCAAAAGTGTTGATGGGAACACGACGCAATCCAGTGTCACACATTTTGGAGCAAGTAGGTCAAAAGCTGAGGCCCCGGCATCAAATGGTACAGCTAAATCAGTTACTCGGCGCGCATCTGCTGGAGTGAGCACAAATGGAGAAAGCAAAGGTGCTGCTTCAGCATCTATCAGGCTAGCGTCCGTGCCAACTGTGCTTGAATCAAAGGTATATATTACATTCTGTCGCATTATTTTATTTATTTCATTTGAAAGAGAAACTCTTTTTTTGTCGTTATATTACACTCTTATCTGTTTAATTTCAGTCTCTGAAGCCTGTTGTCACAAATGGAACTGTAACATGTCCTCCACCTGATGGCTTCTCGTAAGTGGCATAATGTAACTACATATTCGGTCAAAAATGACTTGGTTTCTCATTGAATATGGGCTGGAGTAGGTACATGCTGAGTGCATCCTATCTTCTATACTAACTTTTATTTGTTATTTTTGTTATGCAGATCTGCTGAGCAACCTACAAAATCTGATAAAATTACACTGTCATCTACTGAGGAAGATGCCCATTCTCTGAACTCATCGTACACTCTCCCTCCCTCTCTCATGTTTTTATTAAATTATGATAAGTCCCCACTTTTGCTTTTCGTATAAACGAAGTAATTTATCTGTTCAACTTGTAAGTCAATTTTGGCTTGTAATTGAGGTCCCAAAACGGCCCCATAATCTCGCAAGGGTCGTGGATTGTTCGCCATCACTACTAGCAATGCTTCAGCCTTATCTTTTAATTTATCATGAATGGCTCCCCTAAGTTGGTGCCGCTCGTGTAACTTCTATTCGATCTTAAGATGGATAGGAAATAGCTCACTCAAATTCGAGCACATCATGCAAGAATTGATAAACTCTGCACTGGATCAAAGATAATTTAGACCAATGTAAACAAATTAATTTAGTTATAAACTAGGTTACTCTGGACAACAATGTCAAAACTTGAAGCACAAAATCTTACCAAGTATATTAGATTGTGGCAGAGAGTAGAGTGGAAGAGTTTCAAGTTTTCGTATTAAAAGAATTTGCAATTCAATCTATTTCGATTGAAAAAAATTAAGGCAACATGGTTCGCTAGCCTTTGTATTTGACTCATCAATATAATAACAATTTGGCTTGAATTCTTTGTTATAAAGGATTCCCATTATTAGATTTTATCCCCTTATGTTCTGTTCGAAGCCATATTCGGACTAAATAAATTTTCATTAATGTAGTTGAATTTTAATTTAACTAATTCTAATAATTTTATTCTCAAGATGATACTCTAGTTTTAGTTGAAATTTACACAAGGAAATCTAATAAATGACCATGTAAATGTTAAGTTACGTTGTGTATTTACTTTGGAATTCGAATCTATAGCCAAGGCCAGTATCAAGATTGAGCCATTAAATCATCTTAAGGTTGGACAGCACTAAACATATAGACTCATAATAATTAAAACCATCCAAACAAATCTGTATTGAATCTGAACCAAGTAATCAAACACATCATATTTTATTTGCATGGTTTGAGCCATAAAAATTAGTTCATGCTAGAAAAAGATAAGACGAAGATAGCAAATATATTTTATTAATCCATGGATCAAGAACAACAATAAGTGCAGTAAAGATTACCCCTCCAGTAGTTAAAACAAATTCAAGAGAGTTCGTCTTTTTTCTTTTCTCCAACCTCTCCTTAATAACATGTCTTCTATCTTTCCTATGTCTAAATAATCCTATTGTTTCTAATATTTTTCAATATAAACAGGTATTTGAGTACTTTATTGTGAATGAGGAAAAGCTTCCAAATCTAAAGAATCTAAAAGAAATTTCTAACTAGCTGTTTCTGGATATCTAATTTCAGAAATTGATGTCGAGTCCAAAATAAATAAAAGATTTTTTTGTTAGCTTTGCTACGGCTTTTAAATCTTGTGATTTTGTTTATTCCTAGAACTCAAGTTATGGCTCAGACGGTTTATAAATTCAGCTCCAAATCAGATTCCAAAACTTTTTAGTCCTTTCGATCAACGGTTCCTTGTTTCCTGCAATAACATAAAATTATAAGATACATATTCACTTCATCAGCAAGAATAAAATCAATAATAAGTATCTAGATTATATTGAAGATACGTATGCCACTTTATTACACTGATGCAAGGTTTTCTTAAATTGTTATTAGAAACGCCACTGGAGGTCATTACAAAAGCAGTACACCTGGATTTTCCTCTAGGCTCGAAGAACGTGCTGAAAAGCGAAGAGAGGTATATCATGCCCTTAAAAATTATTCAATTTACTTTTTCCCACCAACCACATATAAAGCTGATCAGTGATTCGTATTCTTGTTCAGTTTTTTTCAAAGCTAGAAGAGAAGATACATGCAAAAGAAGTGGAAAAAAATAATATGCAAGAAAAATCAAAGGTGCTTGAGATGACATTTCACTGGATATCGTTCATGCTCCTGTTGCACAAATTTACAGCTTCTGTTTTTCCTTATTGGACTTGTTTCATGCTATTCATAGTGTTTCGTGTTTATTTTAGGAAAGCCAAGAGGCTGAAATAAAGACTTTGCGAAAGAGTTTAAAATTTAAAGCTGCACCGCTGCCAAGTTTCTATAAAGAACCTCCTCCTAAAGTTGAGCTAAAGAAGGTAACTATTTCACTCATTTGATGCTATTGCTACTTGTCTCTGCAATTGGACTATTGGAATTGTATTTTTCCTACCTCTTTGCTTTTTTAGTTCTCTACTCCTTTATGCCCTCTTTCTTTTTTCCTCGATTTAACTTTTCAAAGGGCTTGAACTGGGAGTTAACAGATTGAGAAATGCTATGAAGTTTTCAAAGGCCAGCTGCTCCTTCTATCTGTGTACAAAGTGGTAGTAAACATCTAGAATGCTAACCACTCAAAAACCCTTTTTTCTTAGAATTGGCTTGCCTTTAATTGAAATATTCTTGACGACACTAAATACAGAAGCTTTTTGCAGTTCTTTTCGTTTTTGTAAAATGTTAATTGCCTTGATGCCATTACCGCTGTTTTCATATAGATCACCGGTAATACACTGATATTGTTACTTTTCCTGCAACGACACTAGTCCAAAAGCACAAAAAGCAACTGTTCATGCTGACACAGTATATGGACTGCAGGAATGAGAATTTGTATCTCACAAAAATTTCCTTACTGATTCTAAGATATATTTGCTTACTTTTTTTTTGAAGGGCACATAAAAACCTTTAGATTAATATGTTTTTCGCCTATACCTCCTTTTCTTTTAACTCACTCTTCCTCATACACAGCATTTCTTTTGGTGTGTCGTTTATCGTAATAGATGCCAACCACCCGTGCAAAATCTCCAAAGCTTGGAAGAAGAAAAAGTTATAGTAGTGCAAGAAACTCCTTAGAAGATAAATCGGGTCTTAGCCCTCGTGTAAGCAAAGAACATGACACTTCAACCAAGATAATGCAGGTGAACTATGAGAACGGTAATGTTTCTACAAAGAAACCAATTCGGAAATCCTTGCCTAATCTTCACCCACGGGAGTCCATTTCTGCTAAAACTGAAGGAAAGTCTGGCAAGTTGAAACAGAGGGAAACACTAGCACACGGTGAAGATATGAAAGCCACCACAAATGAAGAGCAAGAAAGCAAAACCCAGTCTGTAAACCCTCCTGAATTTGTGGATGTAAACCCCGAGAAGAATTCTACTTAGGACAATCAGTTACTTGTGAATTCAGCCAATCTTTCTGTGCAGGAAAATGAAGTAACTGTGAATTCGGGTGATCCAGATATTCCACTTTCCAACCTTGCTTTTGGAGGTTAATAACCTTATTTTGATCATTTAAAACCTGTATTTAATAGGTCCCCATCTTTTTATGGTTTATTTAGTTTGTGCATATATAATTTTTTTGTCAGGGTGCATATACAGTTTTTGTTTGGGAAGTTGTGTATAAATTTGAACTGAGGCAGCTACATTGTATAATATGTTACTATTGCTTGATGTCTAAACATGGTGGATTGAACATATGTATACTCCCCTGTTGCATCTCGCTCCCTGTCGTGTTTCCATTCTTTGAGTCCTCTGATTGTCTATTTCTTTTGATTCTTATACCCGGTTTCTTTATTCTTTTTTGTCTGTTTCTAGTTTGATTTCTTTTTTCTAGTGTAGGAGCTGGTTTACAGTCGAACCAGATGCCTTCGCTTAAATTTATTCCTAGTTCACATATATGTGTCGAGAAGTGGTGGACGGACTAGGTTCCATCAGTAGGAATCAGGAAGTTCCCGTTATATTTAACCAGTTTTAGCCCCTACGTAGCTTCGCAATGAAGATCAGAAGCCTATGAAAAGACGAGAAGCCCTCTAAAGTGGATAAAATTGCTCGCTTATTTTTAGATACTAGATAGGCTATAAATAAAATTATATGTGTAATGTAATCCAGCTTTGCACATCAGCACATATACTAGAAGCTTGATGCATAAGGAGTGCATAATGTATACTTTATGCTTGATGCAGAGAAACTGCATAGTATAGTTAGTAGGGATACATTTCACCCGTCCGACCCCGACCGATCCCCGCTCCGAACGGGGCGGGGATTCGGGGATTTTTTCGGGTTCGGAACGGGGAGCGGGGAGCTTTTATAAAAAATTCGGGGATCGGGGCGGGGACGGGGATTAGTGTCTCCCCGCCCCGACCCGACCCGACCCGCCCCGAAATTTCCCATTTTCTATTCCCCGCCCCACTCCCCATTCCCTGTTCCTCGAATATGTTAAAAATAATATATTTATATATTAATATATCAAATAAATTATTAAATATATTATGTTTGCTATATATATCCGTAAGTTAGATTTTTACATTTTATGAATTAAAAATATTCATATTTGAATACATGTACTCTTTATTTTATCTTTTATTCAAATTATAAACAAATATTAATTCAAAATAATGTTTAAAATACAATACAAAATTAAAATATATGTATTATACAATATAATTTATTAAATTGATGTTTTTGAAAAGTAGTTTATAAATTAATTAATTTTTTTAAAAAAAGAAAGAAATCCCCGATTACCCGCGGGGATTCCCGTTCCCCGTTCGAGGCGGGGATCGAGGAGGAAAATGATCCCCGTTCAAGGATTGGGACGGGTTCGGGGAGCAATATCAGGTTCGGGGATCGGGGACGGGGATAGCACTCCCCGGCCCCGTAATGACCCGATGACCATCCCTAATAGTTGGCTCATTGAATAATGATGTACAATCAAACTTCCCCAAATTTACAATCAATGTTACAATGTGTGTCTTTTGAAGTAGTAGTTGTGTCACAAGTATATCATTTAATAAAATCCTCCCAAATTTACAATTTCACTGATACGCAACTATATAAACCAAAGTGATGTAAAAGTAAAGACTCATTAAACATTGTCAAAATTCATATCCAACTCTTAATTTCATTCTGCATTTTTAGATATTAGAGGAAACTAATTTACATAAGTGTCATATAAGTAATATGTAAATTAAAATTGATAAGTTATTTTGGAATTTGGATAAATTTATGTAAAAGTAGGTGAGGCGTTTGGTAATTTTAACTTATAAGTTAAATTTTTTATTTTAAAAAATTAAAATTTTGACATTAATTTTAATTCAAAAATTTAAAATTAAAAGGACAAAATTGAAAAACAAAAAAAAAATAATTTTTTTATGATTTTTTGTACTTGTGCACGTATTTTAGAATCCACTGACCACATATTTAAATTGTTTAAAATAAAAATTATAATTTACAAAAAGAATTTTAAAATCCGCTAACCGGAAACGGAGCGTTGAGTGGATATTTCGGGTCAGTTTTACTGGTGGTTATTTTGGACCATAATTATTAACTGATACAAATAAACAAAAAGAATTATAATTTAAACAAATAAATAAAAGAATAGAATTTTAACATAATAGTTTTAATAGGTACTCCCTTTGTCCCCTGAGTAGTATACATTGGAGACGGGGGCTTGGCATGCATTTTAACGCTCATTTATAACATAACTCCGTAAATTATTTTAAAATTTTCTTTTTCTAAATAAAAATTTAACATTTGAAGTTTAAATCAAAAAAAAAAAATTTTAAAAATAAATTACGAAAACATACTTTATATGCGTCTTAAAATATGTGTCAAATATTTAAAAAAATATGTATACAAACTAAGGCTCTGTTTGGATTGGGGGTTGGGGAGGGTTGAGTTGGGTTGGGTCCAAATTTAACAACCTCTATTTGGGAAAAAATTTTAATTGGAGGGATGGGTTTTTAGAGATTAAGCTTGGTGTTGGGGGAGGGTTCAATTCCAATAGAAAAGTGATAATATTTAACACCCCAAATTGGGGTGTTGTGAAAAGGTGCCTAGCATTGTTTTTTTTTTTTCTCACGAAAACTTTCAGGAAATTTTTTTCTACGGAAAAATTTCCAAAACTTTTTTCCAGGAAACTTTTTCACGAAAAAAAAAAATTCTCCGAAATTGTTTTCGAGGAATTTTTATGTCGGGAAAAAATTTTGATAAATTTTTTTTGCGGGAAAATTTTTCCGAATTTTTTGCTGAGAAATTTCTTCGAGAAAATGTTTCCTGAAAAAAAAATTTAGGAAATTATTTTCCGAGAAAAAAAAAATTCATGAAAATTTTTTGAGAATTTTTTCCTCAGGGAATTTTTTCGGGGAAAAATTTTCGAGATTATTTTTTTTAAAAAAAATTTTTGAAAAAAAAATTTTCCAAATTTTTTTTCAAGAACATTTTTTCTCGGAAAAATTTTATCGAGGAAAATATCTGAAACAAACAAATATCTTTCGTAGAATTGTACTTAACCAACCTTACACCTAACCAATCCTCCATCCAAACATGGTAAGGGTTGAACCATTCCTTACTCAACCCTTACATCCAAATGAGGTAGGAGTTGAACCTAACCTAACCTATCCAAACCAAACCTAGCCTAACCCATCCTAACACAACCCCTCTCCCCTCAACCCTATATCCAAACAAGGCCCAAGGGACAGAAGGATTATAATTTAAAAATAGTTAAATATGCATGCAGTGGAAAACGAAAGGAACGTGAACGTGAAAGTAAGTGCGTGTTTGGAGTATCATTTAAGCGGCTTTACAATCAAATAACGTCCATTCAGTTTTTGAAAGTTATGTTTGGATAATTAAGAAAACGAAGGAAATGACGACTTAAACGTTGAAAACGAGAAAGTTAAAGAGCGGGTACTTTCTCCATTCATTTTGGTTATTATGATCATGCTGTCTTCCAGTTATTTTATTTTTATTATCAATGTCTTATTTTTATTATCAATGTTTTTGACTAACAGTTACTCCCTCTGTTTTTTAATATTTAACGCTTTGACTTTTGACACACATATTTAGGTGCTTTGAACGGATAGTTAAAATTATTAGTTTTTAAATTTTTTTTCTGAATTAAAATTTTGATTGTATATTTTAATTCAGAAAAAGAAAATTTAAAAAATAATAATTCTAGCAATCCGATCAAAGCACCTAAAAATGTGTGCCAAAAGTCAAAACGTCAAATATTAAAAAACAGAGGGAGTATATTATATCGAATCAAAAAAATATTTAATTAGATTAATGACTACAAACTAAATGAGGATGATATATATTAGTTCACAATGCAACATTAATTAAAAGAGAGTTTTAAAAAATACGACTTTTATATTAACTTTTTTGCAAAAGTTTGTTATTTTAAAAAAATTATTTACAAAATACGTTTTTCAATTTTATTTGTAAAAATACAACTTTGAAATTTTCTACCTATGCTACTTTATATATTATTCCCTCCGTCCCAATTCTTAATTCTTTTGACAAAATTACTCATATTAGGAAAAAGTTAGTTTGATGAAATTTCCCCCTATACTCTTAATTAATGTATCGGAGAATGTGAATATGGTATTACCGATTATTATTTTTATATTGACCTTAATATCTAATATTTATTTATTTTTAATTAAAATTAGAATATATTATATTAGTTAAATATTATTCTATATTTAGTAATGATAGTATAGTAATACTAATAAATTTGATTTTTTTATTTTTTGCATTTGAAAATTTGTTTTTCAAATTTTTGTCTTTTTAATTTTATATTTTCGAATTAAAATTATTATATTAAAAATTTTGGTCTTTTAAAATTTTAAATTTTTTAACTTATAAGTTATGATTTACCAAACACATTGTCAACTTATCATTAACTTATAAGTAAAATAATCCAAACACCTAAATAACTTATAAGCTCCGATATTCATATCACTTATATGACATTTTTCAACTTTAAGTCATAAGTTACATTTTTTAAGAAATCCCAAATGGGCCCTAAGTTGTCGCAGCTCTCGGCTTTCATCACATAAGCAATTGTAAAAGTTAAATAATTTTATTACCCAAACAGTTAGCAAAAACCTTAAGACTCTATTTGGAGGGGGTTGGGGAGGGATTGGTTGGGTTGGGTTGGGTTCAAATCTGACAACCTCTATTCGGAAAAAAAATTAAAGCGGAGGGTTGGGTTATGAAAGGTTAGCTTGGAATTGGGGAGGGTTCTTTTCCAATAGAAAAGAGGGAGTGTTTCAACACCCCAAATCGGGGTGTTGTAAAAGATTTTACAGCATCGTTTTTTTTAATATTTCTTTTTTGGGAAAAATTAAAATTCCCAATAATTTTTGTTTTCGTGAAAAATTTTCAGAAAATTTTTTTCGAGAAAACTTTTTCGGGAAATTATTTCTGAGAAATTTTTTTCTCGGGAAATATTTTTGAGAATTTTTTTTATCGGGAAAAATTTCCGAGAATTTTTTTTTCCGGGAAATTTTTTCGAGAATTTTTTTGTAGTGAAAAATTTCCGAGAATATTTTTCTTGGGATAATTTTTTTTCGAGAATTTTTTGTCGTGAAAAATTTCCGAAAATTTTTTTATCGAGAAAAAATTCCGAGAATATTTTTCTCGGGAAATATTTCTGGGAATTTTTTTCTCGGGAAATTATTTCCGAGAATATTTTTCTTGGAAAATTTGTGAGAATTTTTTTTCGAGAAATTTTTTTGTCCTGAAAAATTTCTGAAAATTTTATTCACGAGAAAATTTTTTATCGAGAAAAATTTCTGAGAATATTTTTCTCGGGAAATATTTCCGAGAAAATTTTTTCGTGTCATGAAAATTTTCTCGGGAAATTTTTCCCCGAAATTTCTTCGAGAAAATGTTTCCTGAAAAATTTTTTTAGGAACTTATTTTTCTCGTAAAAGAATTTTCCCAAAACTTTTTTCGGGAACATTTTTTCTTGGGAAAATTTTTTATCGAGGGAAATATCTCAAACAAACAAATATTTTTCGTAGAATTTTACTTAACCAACCTTACACTTAACTAACCCTCCATCCAAACATGGTAAGAGTTGGTAAGGGTTGAACCCTTCCCTACTCAACCCTTACATTCAAATGAGGTAAGGGTTGAACCTAACCTAACTCATCACAACCCAACTTTACCTGACCTATCTCAACCCAACCCCATATCCAAACAAGGCCTAAAGGGATTTCAACCTCATTTAAGGTGAACTTGGGGTGCCAAAACAGGCACTTAGTCAAGTGAATGAAAAGGAAGTAGCTTTAGCCAAATCAGCACCCTATTACAATGTAATCTATTTTGAAGTACTTCTTTAACATTTGAAATGATACGGTGCATATAAATTATAGTTTTAAAATTTATAATTTTAATTTTTTTTAATAAAATTTGTACATTTAATTTTATTCAGAATTTCTTTTAAAAAAATAATTTATGAAATAAGAGCCTTAAAATAGGTGTAATATTAAGAAACTACGAAGACTAAGGGAGTAGTTTTTAAGTCATATAAGTAAATCATTTAATCAAATCCTCCCAAATTTACAATTTCACTGATATTCGAACCAAAGTGATGACTCGTTAAACATTGTTAAAATTCATACGCAGCTATTAAGTTCATTGTGCATCTTAAGATATTAGAGGAACTAATTTGCATGATTGGTATTATTAGAATGCAAAATATATTTCAACTACAAGCAAACTAATAGTCACAATTCACAAATATATGAGAGCCCTTTTGTTTTGTAGCAAAACTGAATCTCGGCACGAAAAAATAGTTACTCCCTCTGTCCCATGTTCTTTATGTTGGGAATCGTGCACTCGACACGTATTTTAAAGCTCTTATAAATATAATTTCATAATTTATTTTTAAAATTTTCTTTTTCTGACTATAAATTAAACTATTATATTTTAATACAGGAAAAAAATTTAAAAAATTTATAAAACTATACTTTTTATAAGCCTTAAAATGTGTGTCAAACCCTTCCTCCCCAGCATAAACAACCTGTTGGACGGAGGGAGTATTAAGTTTTCGTTAAGCAAAATAGAAGCAGGACAGATTCTATCATGAATGTCTGCAGGTCATTGGTTCTCTCGTAAAATTCAAAAGCTCGGTGAACAACATTTCTCTCGAACGATTAAACATGATGCATAACATTATTGTGGTTGTGGCAATATTTTGATTTTTTTTTAAGAAAAGGGATGTATTCAATTGAAATTTTAGAGGATTGATAATTCATAAATTTAGAAATATTGTTGTTGATTTAATTGTTAGCGAATTTTGAAGAATTTTGATGAAGTTAATAAAAAAATATCGTGTAGAATCTTAGAATTTGTGAAGTTTTTTAGAATCACATGTAATTTAGATATATTTCAAAAGATAAAAAATATACTAGCAATTCATTAAAATTTACAAAATTTTCAAATAAAGAAAAGGTTCATGGATTTTTGAATACCATCAGATTTTGATGAATTTTTTTAAATTTAAATTGAATAAAACTATATTTTAATAAACTTTTTAAAATAGAAATAATCTAAATTGAATACACTAATGGACTTTTTACAATCTAAATTGAATACCTCCAGATTTTAAAGAATTTTTCAAAATCTAAATTTAATACTCATGAACTTTGTAAATTCCAAAAAAACCTCCAAAATCTTGATTGAATACACCCTTATAAATTAGTTCGGATAATTTAGCCCTCTATCAAACTAATAAATATAAAAAAGAAACCGAAAATATTTTTAAGTTGGTTCATGAAAGGATAATTTTTTGACCGAAATTCCCCAATTTATAATTAAAATGTCATGTTGTTAAACCATCTGCTGAAGACTCTACAAGGCACAAGTGAAGTACTCCCTCTGTCCCATTGAATTCTCTACGTTACTTTTTGGCACACTTTTTAAGGTTCATTTAAAGCATAGGTCCATAATATTTCCTAAAAAAAATTTTTTCTAAATAAAAATTTAAACATTAAACTTTTATTCAGAAAAAAAAAATTTTGAAAAAAAATTATGGAACTAGACTTTATAGGAGGCTCGAAATACGTGCAAACAGTGAACGTATAGAACCTATTGGGACAGAGGGAGTAATAAAATAGGCTAGCTAGTTTTAAACGGTTAGAGCTCAGGGTTAAATAGGTCATTTCACAGTTTATATATTTCTGTTGTTTCTCGCTCAAACTTAACAATACAGTAGGTGTATATACTAAGAGCAAGTCCAACAATGTCTATTATAAGCCTTATAAATATAATAAAATATAGTGTCCTAGTGATTTAAA